>JAQGBU010000059.1:0-82670 GCA_034698605.1 Isotoma decorata
CCTCAGACCATTTTGTGGAGACCATTTTCAGAATATGTCTCAGACCATTTTGTGGAGACCATTTTGTCCTAGACCCGTCAGTATCATTGTGTCAACTGCGCCTGGTCTGCTTGTTGACGTGAGTCCTCTGGTCACCGGCATGGTGACGGTGACGGATCAGAAGATCATATACCAAGGATAGCAGGCCTTAAGGACTGTCGAATGTGGGATGGCTTTTTCGAGCAAGCAGAACTCTTATTAAGTCAGGCCCATAGCTGAATGAGGTATTTAATTAAAAGTTTCTTTGCAATCAAATTCTGAAGTTAAGAAAAACCCCTAATTATTTTTCATAGTTTGAGAGTTCTGTTCCCATTAACTGACTTATGTTTATACTTCCATGAACCCAAAACAGCTCGGGTCTATGGATACTACCTAAATTCTGAATTTATGAAAGATGCATTTAATTGATTTGACCTGTAACTTATAATCATAGTTTTTATCTTATCAAACACTTATACATATTTTTTCGGTAAGTACGATAGTAATATAATGGATGCTATTGTTTGATTTTGTTTGTTTTCCAGAAAAGATATGAGTAGCTGAACTCTCTGAACTGCGCTTTGGTTTTCAACAACCGAGAAGATTACGTTTGAACGTCTTTGTTTTTCAAAAGCTGCCTAAACTCATGAAAATGAGCACTTTGCCTTACAAGAATGGAATGAGACTATATAATGTTGCAGCTGCAGCCTTTAAGGTCTTCGTGGCTGGGAAAGGGACCCTTGCTCGACACGCTGTAAGGGTCCATCTACCTGGTTCCGCAAATAATCGAGTTAACCAGGCCAAAACAGAAGCAAGTGCGAAATCCACCCAGTCATCTAGTTTATTCAAGTACGAACTTAAGTACAGAAGTACCACGAGGTTTTGCTTATGCTTCCAACTTTTTTAAAAGATTTTGGTTGAGCTTGAGCCGTTTTCTACGAATTATACTGAAAAATAGAATTTTTAAAGTTTCTCCAAAAAATTGAACCAACTGGTTTTGATTCTTTTCGTTTTACAATTAGTTAGCTTGTTCTTAACTACTTTAGAGCTGTAGGCAATTTACACTGTAAATTAAAAGGAAGTCAGAAGTTGAACAACAACATAATCCTCTTAATAAGGGAGCACAGAAAGCTACGAATGGCAGAATATTCAGAATTTACACGTAAGATTGAATGCAGCTGCTTGCTGCTTTCTATTCGTTGATTGTACCTGCAATACATACGAAACACGCTAAATAGTTTTACAAAAGGCATAAAACTTCTTGCCAAATTTTGTAGTACAATTATTTCGTCACTGCCAACTATTTCTTATTCCATACATTCTTACGCTGAATGTTGTTCTTCACATGAGTCGATGTGAAGTGAACGCTTTAAGAAGGGTTGAATTTCACTCACATTCGTCTATGTCATGTGATCTTTCACCTCTTCATGTGTCATGTGTCAAAGTTGAAACTGTAGCATGTCGTTATTTAAGACTAATGGACTAATTCCAAAGTTCTAAATAGCCTGTTCTAGAAATGTGTGCTGATACAAATAATTTAAGTGCTTTTGCTTGACATATTTCTTTCAGCATTGAAATTCTTACCAATGATTTGATTATCTTTTATATGTACGATTGCTTGCCAGATGCAACCTTTTATCATGTTTTTTCTGTATGTCATTCAATGTCAGTTCAGAACTTTAGAATCAAAACTGGGTTAGAGAGTATCATTGGAATGTGTCCATAGAACAAACGTAGATACATGCGTACAGTTTGACAGGTAGGAAGCAAAAAAAGGTATTAAGTTTCTGTTTATCTGTGCCTGGTATTATATTTTAAAATAGCTTAAAACAAAAGCAGTGTCAGTATTTGACAATGAAAGTATTTGGGTTCTACTGTTCACCAGAAAAAGTTTGTAATACAATTGTTTTACATGTAGGAAACAAAACGTTTTTATGTTGTATTTTACAAAATTTACATTGAAGTAATTGGGTAAACACAGCACGCTTTCGACCTAGCATGATATGCGATGGTGTGACTGACTGCATTTAAAATGTTTGTTTTTTATATAGCCTAATAATGGGGGAAGTAACTATGGCTAAAGGTCCGAAGCAGAATCGTATAGCTGTAGAAGGGGTGCGACTTGTCGATGAGGCAATAAAGGCTGGGCTGGAATTAGACAAACTGTTCGTTTGTAAAGGAGAGTTACCACAAGAAGTTAATAATTTTTTGAAAGGAGAAGGCAAGTTTCAGCACAAAAGCCAGATGAAGGAGATGAAACCTGAAATTCATAGAATTGGGTTAAAACTGATTCAAACTTGGTCTTCCGTTACAACCCCACCTGGGATTATTGGTAAGTTAAACCTTATGAAGTCAAACCCTGTTAAAACTTATCTCTTCAAAAACATTTTTTGAACTAAAGAGCTTTTATATTTTTTGTAATCACTATCCACAAACCCCAAGATGTTGTGGAAGAAATCGTATGGCAGTTGCAAAGAACATACCAGTATGCGCTAATTAAACGTCTTAAACTGTTGATTACAGGAATTTTCAAAAAACCCAGTGCGAAAGATGTTATTGCAAAAGTAAACCTTTCTAGTGATAGTATACCACTGACCATAATCTGTGACAATATCCGAGAACCTGGAAACTTAGGATCAATATTACGTTCAGCTGCGGGTGTTGGCTGCAAGGAAGTTTTACTTACTTCAGGTAAGAAAAAGAAAGTTTAGAAAAAATGTTACATTGGCAAAGTACTTTGTGAAGTTTTCAATACAGTCAATACACATTTGATTTTATTAACTTAACTTTCAGGTTGCGTGGATCATTGGAATATGAAAGTATTACGTGGAGCATGTGGGGCCCATTTCTACATCCCAATAACACAAAGTTTGCTTCCACAATCATTTGAATCTTTTATCAAGAAGGAGATAGAAAACCAAAGTGTACCCGCATCAGATCCAGAGAAAATAATTGATAATAAGAGTAAAATAGCAATACTTCTTGCAGATAGCAATATTGTGAACCCTAGGATAGATGTTCCCTTATGTACGTACACAAAAATTGATTATGCACAATATCAACATTTGTTTTTAGTAATTGGTGGAGAGACCGAAGGCCTTAGTACAGAAGTAATTAATTTAACAAAAGAATTACAAAAAAGAAACTTGATCGATTTATTAAGACTGACTGTTCCTTTAGCGTACAATATGGATAGCTTAAATGCAGCCAATGCATGTGGCATACTTGCTTTCGAAATAAAAAGACAAGTAATGTCGAACAGAGACAAATAAACAAATCAAAATGTTCGTATAAAATATAATCTTGATCTGAATTATGCATTCACTCTTTTAAGCTTTGGTACAGAGCAGTTTACACACCTAACCGTAGCACTTTAACAAAATACGTTGATTCATTATCGATATCATTATGCATTTCATTTATAATTTTAAAATAGTAACCGTTCCTTGGAAAACACAAAAAGAAAGCTATTCTAGAATCACAAAAGAAAGTGAAAGTCCTTAGATGAGAACCAGAGATGGCAATAAGATGATAATCGCTTGGGAAAGAGTGAAAAAAGGTAACCAATATAAAACCTCGGAGAAAGTGCACCCATAACTGCACTGGTAACATTCCTGATGTAAAAGTGCATCCGGAATCGGATCTAGTTTTCTCAGTCGGATAAATTCGGGTTTAATTTTCAGCAATGATATTACTAGTATTTCTACTACTAGTACAATGACGATGGCTGATGGTTGGGATTTTTTAGTCTAGTCTCAGGCTGTCAAAAAGTTTAAGTCATTCTCCATGAAATATAATGTATATGAATGATTGTGAGCAGGGTGTTATAAGTTACTTAAATTAAAATCGTTTATTTCATGCGACTGGATAAAGTTAAATTGTAAATAATATTGAAATCTTTGGTCTTCTGGACTTCCACCAACCTTGTGGTTGACCTTAACGACAGAATGGTTGACAACTCCTTTGGATACCTACATGTCCAAACACGCCCTTCAGTCTTTCTATCCTAGTCTTGTCTAAAGATGCCCTCAAACTTAAGTCAAACAATAACATTGCGAACTCTGACAACATTTTAGCAGTGCTTGTAAGTAAAATGTGAATGGATGCCTGAAGCTCTTGTCCCCCATGGTACGTTTTTAGAATCAAACATTTTTTACAGGAAAAAAACCCCTCTGGTGCAATCGATAAACCTTCTATGACGTCTTTCTATACTAATAATATGTAGCACGATATATGTACATATGTACCAATCTAGAGTATGAGGAAGCTTTATTGGTCCCATGAAATACATGTTTTCTTTTTCGTTTTGATTTTCTTCACTTAATTCAACTATTTTTGTAAGATAAGTAGACAGTTTTTCTTAATTGAGTTCAGCATGTATATTCATGTTTTAAGTTTTGTGCTGGCTTTCTTGAAAAGTAACACAAAATACAAGCTGATAGACTCTTGTGTTAGGCTCGGCAATTGAGAACTGGGGTCTTATCTTACTTAAATAGTTGATTTCAAGGAGTATCAAGTACTACTGCTATTCGGTATATTATGTAAACCTTGCAGTTGGGACGCTTTGCGTTTTCAATTCGCTCATGAAACTCATAGGAAACTGATTTGGAAAGTGTGGAACAAGGAACAACATTCTAAAATTAATCTAAAGTAGTATGATAGATAATTACGATTTAGTGTTGAATTACCGCATTGATCATGATGCTTGAATGGTGCTCTGGAATATTGGCACGGAGCTGCGGTTTGCGTAGTTGTTTTACCGTTATATTACATTATTTTGTATTTTAACATAGCGTCGTCTTCTGTGCGGTTGTGTCTGTTTTTAACCACGAATGCTATAATATAGTCTATATATAGTCTTGAAATTCGTTCCTATCTCCATCCGAAAAATGTGTGAGAATTTCTGGACGCATAAAAAAGAAAAAACAACGTACTATATGAAAAGTAGGTGAACTTATCATTTTTTTCCGATCGGTCTTTTTACATATTGCTTGTGGAGAGAAAGGTTTCGTATTCGTCTATGTGGTGTAACAATTCATGGTGGTCAAATAATGCTAGAATAGAAGAATCTTAACTTTTTAAAAAAACTAACAAAAATGCAGATTAAAGTCATTGAAACAAAGCAGGCAGCTACTTAACCGTACAAACTGTTACGTATGTTAATAAAAAAGCTAATCATACAATAGAAAACGATCCAATGACTAATAAATTCAAAAGAAAAATCATAAAAAACTTGAATCGAATTATGAAAAGCAATTTGTTTTAAAAAAATGAGTCAAAATATCTATTGTATCACACAAAGCCTCTCTTGACTTCAGAGTTCACACTTTCGAAGGTTTAGCCATTTCATGATTCGCTTACCCATTCGTCTGATTCCATTCCAATAAGCATTTCCAATATTTGTGATGAATAAATCGTCATTGATCAAAATTATTGCTCAAAAACTTTCTTGTTTAATCTTTTTTGTAATCTTTAGTTGCAATTCAGTTTAATTTAAAAGCTCAGCTAAGCCTACTAATTCTCATCTTTTTCATGGAGTTCCTATATATTACACTTTGATCAAAAATTATTGTAACCTGTGCATTCATAATTATGGAAAACCGAATGGTAATGTTCACATTAATCGTGGGTATTGATTGGTAATTGGAAATGCTTAAGTCAAACTACTTTTGGTAATTTTCATATCGAAAAATTTCACTAAATATGTTTTATTTGTTGCTTGGATCAGGGTCCTAAGTCCCAGGGCATACATGGTTGATTATACTGCCTTAAAACATGGTCCATCTTATATTGAGTACGAAGAAGGAAATACATTTTACTTTTTACTGTTTTGAAATCATTGTAAGTTCTGCATTATATGCGCATCACAAAACAAAATAGGACAATAAGCTTTGCTTCAGGAGTGCTGAAGAGATACCTTTCTTTATTGTTTTAAGTAATGCAATTTTTAAAAGAGACATGAATAGTCAAACACAAGGATCCCTGAAATCATATAATCCAACAAATTCAATCAAGTTTATATATAAAATTGAGCAATTTTATTTGGTCTTAGTCTTGGACACTTCAACAAGTCCTTATCATTCATATTCATAAGCACTAGTACTGAGGGTTCATTATTTCTTCACACTTGAACTACTAGCAGGGTTTGGGTACTTACTGAAGGAAGCACCTAGTAGTTGCGTGAAAGACCACGAGCAATAATAAGGGCCAAAAACTCTGATCCTTACTTCGTAGCTTCTAACTCCGACGGGTCCTTTAGTCCTTTCATTCCTTTATTTCAAACCACTGGAATTGGTTAGGGTATATTCCGGAGTGAGTGGGGCGACTATCCTGGATTATAATTTTTACACTACAGTTTACTAGACACTTCCGTTTTAACAAACGACAATCAAAATTTCAGTAAAGTATTTTTTAACCCATACTCATCAATGTACATCGTATCTATTTCATTCCATTTCTTTACATTTCAATCCTTTTTTAGTTTTGCATGCAATACTACATGGCTTATCACTATCCTTATCATTGTCACCAATATACACAAATTTAGTATTTCATCCCCATAGTACTGTAATCTAGAAAGGGGGGAGGGCTAGTCTTTGAAACATCTAACCTCAGACCCTACGTGTAGTAATTACTTCCCATCGAAGGGGGGGGGGGTCCCAAATCGAATATGGAGAATCAAGCACGAAACGGAATGAAGTCTCCTTAAGGGTACATTCCGGTTCATATCATTTTGTCCATCTCCTACTACACACTTAAGGGTGTATGCGGTGGTGGAAAGGGGTTTTGCGTTCTTGAGGCCAAAGCCATGTTCCACGAAGGAAGAAATTATTTGAAAAGTAAGAGCACTATAGTTGATAGTGGTGGTGGTGGTGGTGGTGAATAAAACGGAAAGACTTGGCCAGCAATGCATAGCATTCGCGTAATAAACCAGAAAAAGCCAAGTAAAAAGAAGCAAGAGTAAAAGAAACGAAGTGAGTTGAGGAGAGACTACTAGAGAGACGAGAGAAGTATTTCTCATCTAACTTTTAGTTCGCTTCAGACTCTCATACCGTCTGGACGGGGAGACTCTTTTTCTTCCTCTTGGGCCTGCTATTCAAGTGAGATTCTAATAAGAGTTTCATGGGAATATTGAGATTTCCTAAAAATTTTGAATTTTAAAATAGATATCTTAAAAATCTTTCATTATACGTATTCATTGGATATTCAACAATTAGGCATTGCGGCTTTGTTACAGCATTTCATAAACGTTGGCTTTGGGCTTGCATTTTTGTGTTAGATTAAGGAAACAATTCCATTGTAAGCATTGGTTGGGAAATTGTGATCGAGTTCTAGATCAACTCGTCGATTTGAAAGCCACAATTGATGGCTTGGAGTTGGGTAAATATAATATTTATTATTATTTGTTGTTTGTTGTTCTTTACAATTAACGATTAACAATAACTTCTTGAGACAATTAAACGAACACATTGGATGGAAGCACTTTCAACTTTGCTATGAATTTTGGAATGATTGTTCTTTTCTTAATTGTTGATTATACTGTCAACATTTGAACAAAATTCTTGATTGGGGTAAATAAGAATAACGCTGTGAATGACAGGATAATTTGAGAATTCTCAGTATTACGTAGTCGAATCTGTGTGAGTTGTAAATTGTTGGAGTTTAAGTAAATAGTCAATTTGGAAAATATAAATATTTGTGCTTTTGAGGGGTATAAGTTATTATGCATATGGAGTGAGGGGATTAAAGATAGGGACACAGGTTATATTGATCAAAGGTACTTAATTAGAATCACTATTGCTTGAATGTGGAATGCATGAAACATTATTGTCACATTTGTACAATGGTACCGATTATATACGTATTGACATGGTTAAAAGGTTAGAAATTACAGATCTACAGAAATTGGATTGGTTTTAGTCTTTTTGTAGTAAAGCTTTGATATAGCCTAGGGATTTTGTCTCAAACGACCTACCAGTTCTCAGTCTCAATTTCCATGAATTTCATAGTTGAAAATGATCCATCCTGAAAATGAAACAGCTTTAAGTCCTAAATTGATCCGATTATCAGATTGGGAAGATTAAATTCTTTTGGGTTTATTTTTTAGGCTGTGGCTGGGACTCTATAATCACTAGCAAAAAGTTCATCACCACCAATTGACTCCTGGTCTGCGAAGTCCGGAAGAGATTGAAGATTGACATTGCACTTAGATTACAGAAAAATATCTGTATATGGTGACAAGTGACAGGTCATAAAAGTGAAAGTGAAGTCTGCAGATTTGCAAGTTTTTAAAAAGTGACAAGTTGTTATAACAAGTGCTAAAAATAAGGAAGATAATGATTGAATATCTTTGCATTTGTTCTTTAAATAGTTAAAAGCCTGCTAAGACAAGCAGGACAAGAAATTATGGGAAAGGTCGGGGACAATCGAAGTCGAAAAATGTCACGGATTTGGTTTTGGACTATAATTTTATTGGGTAAGAAATTTTAATATTTATTCTTCTTTCTTAAGAGATGCATTTGCACACAGGGCTAATTGTAAGTTACCCCTTTTATTATAATTTACGACAAACTAAATTCTATCTTTAACTAGGGGGATGTACATTTGCTTAAAGGGTACATCCCTGGTTTAAAAATTTATTAGCTCAGGGTAATGACAGAAAAGGGTCGACCAGTAGCTTTGTTGGTTATCATTCTTATCATGTTTTCATACATGTTGCACTTTGCTCCATTGGATTCATAAAATTGTTTTTATTTCATTCAAATTCATTACCCGTTAAAACTATTATTCGAGTGAAGACTTCTTGGCGGAGGAGGGAGGTATTGCAGAATATTGTTTGTTTTTAATTTGAAGCATTTTAAGTCTATTCAAATAATCATTATTATCTTCATACAATAAATGATCGAGGTTACTAGGGCTAATTTTAGGAAGGGCTGCCAATTTTGTATCCCATCCCAGTACATTGATAACTAGCCGTCTTAACCTACAATTTTAAGAATTTTCGCAGTTCAGTATGCACAAAAGAATAACCACTTATCTCCAGGCCAAGCATTATGTTTTCACATTCGCACTCTTATTACACATTCGCTCATTCAGGATACACCTACTAGTAACTAAACTAGCGTTACTGGCAAACTGGCACCGTTATCATTTGACAAAAATGCACAATTGATTTAATGGCAAGGCAGAACCACATTTTTCTAATAATATATGTACTCTAAGATAAAAAGCATCTGTTTGCAATTTACAGCTTAGGAAAAAGGCATTTTAGTTTAGAAAGAATTCATGAATTGTTTGTGCTGAACTGTTGAGGTTTAACGTTTTTTAATTTTTGTGTTATTTTGTTTGTAGAACCTATTTTTTAATTGGAACTAAAAACTTTGTATTTTTTTGCTGAGGCTTTTTCTCAGCAAAAATAATGCTCGACCTGTATATATCAAGTGCATTGCTAAAATTTACCTGGGCAACTTGATTTAGCCCGAGCCAGGTTTCGCTCCGAAATTCGGGTTCCGATTTCATGTAAAATTGGTATTTGTAATCTTCATGCCAAATTTCAGCTTTCTACATTGACTTTCAAAAACCAGTGGGGGTTATTCTGGGTGGTCGTTCAAATGACAAAAAACTATATTTGGCTCCCGATTACAAGTAACGTGGCTATTTTGAATGCCTTTTAAACTTTCTATGATGGTTTTCAAAAAACGGTGTAAATTTACATGACTGGTGGGAGTTTTTAGCCCCCACGCGTCAACCCCTTGACACACATTGTCTATCTTCGAAATCGGTTCCTGATTTGGAAAAATACAAATACGATTAGAATATCATGCAAATCGGTTTAAGCGTTAGTAATTTATCGTCAGACGGACAGGTCGACGGACATGCCAAATTCATAAGTCCTATAGGCTAGGGCTAAAAAGCATGGGTTGGCTGGTTAATATGGGTGTGGTATTTGGTTTGAAAAAAACTGTTACATTCTGATGTACAATAAGTACGTAGATATAGTAGATACTCATCAGTTTGAGGACCAATGACGGAACCCTTTCATTAAATAATTTCAGTCTCCTATTATGTATTAGATAATACTTGAAATGTCGTAGGCTTGGGGGATATGGATAGGAAACAGCAACAGTACCATGTAGGCTTGAGATTGAAGAAATCAGCTCATTTTCCATCTTATCTTCCTCTTCCGCTAAATATACGGACGGTAGACAAGAAATTACTCTTTTTTCAATCACAAACAAGGCACTATTTCCAAAGAACGAACCAAAATTCGGTCTAAAAGAAGTTCTTTGTCAATGTTTAAAAAAATGATGATCAAATAACATTCATGAATAAATTCCCAAGCTAAAAAACGGAACGGAAGGCTAAATTAAAATTTTTTAGTAACAAACCAATGCACTGTTGAAGTTGAAATGTAGAATCCTCGTGTGTGTTCAATTGGACATTTCCTTTTTATACGTATTCTACAAGTAATGAAATCATTGAAGGAAAGTTTGTTTACTGCACAGAGGTCAAAGGTGGGTCTTTAGTCAATTTAGTCTCGTAAGTCGTAAATGAATAGTAATTTGCATATGTTACTACTACGGATACTTACAACTAGTAGTGACAGAGCTGTAAAAAATCCTTTTATTTGCTATTCGCAATTTGCAAGTTTGCCCAACCTTGTTTGACTACTAGTGCAATGTGTGGTGATCTGGTTATGGTGATTCTAGAGGCTGGATGGAAAACGGACGGGACGGATGTTTTAATTTCTTTCAGACTTTGTAAATATTCAAGAGTATTTGATTGAGTACACAAAACGAGACGCTTGTTATAATTCGCACAGGCTCCTGCTTCATTGCTGCTGGTTGAACTCTCCGAATACATTTTTTAGTTTGTTTAAACTTAATGCAGGGCTTTTTATCCTGGGTTGTCCGAATTCTCATTGCATCTGCATCACCCTAAAAAAGTCTTTGAAACATCATTCCTATGATAAATGCAAGTCTAAGTAAAATTGTAAGCTTCCACATATTTATTATAGATTCACTGTCTCCGCTGGAATTTACTATTTAGGTGAATTTATGTGCAAAATGATACTTCTACAGGCACTGATAGAAGACCGAGAGAGAATAATATCAGCACTTAATTACTTACTATGATGGAACATATAGATGCACATGCATCATTAGTTTTTAAATAAAACTTCTATATGCAACTATCGGCTGGGCTTTTGTAAATAAATTGAATATTCAGGCTTTCGGTTTTTAAAAGTAAAACCTATTAGTTATCCCGACTGAGACATTTTTCTATCGGTTGGCTTAGCGAACTAGTGTAAATTTTTTCACTTAGCTAACTAAGATTTATATGTGTTATGGAATGATAATGTTCTGGATCTGTGGATCTGATGATGGATATTTGTTAGCACGTTTACTCGGCGTTGGTAAAACGAGGTTTTTCGGTAAGATGTAAGGGAATTCATAATTATTCCAAGTTGCGACATTTTTTTTATCTTTTCAAAATATGCTAACAACGACCGCAGCTTTCTTTGGCACAATTGCAATTTTGTTCCCCATGCTGACAGCTGGTGGTTTGCTTAAATGAAGAAGGATTTTGATGAGACTACAGGCAGAGTTCACATATATTTCAAGCTATAATATTCATTTGGAAATCGCGAAAGATATTTAGTTCATTTTTCAGGGTTGGATAGTTATGTTATGGTATAATAATTGCAAGGGGATCATTATTTTGTGGTTGGACAGGAATTAAAATAAAATTTCAGAGAATCATTCATCCTTGAGGGTTTCGTTAATTGAGCTTTAGTTCATATGGGTGGTTGTAGGTTTTATTGAGTTTGAATAATATATTTATAGGATCATTTTGGAGAGATGGATGTTAGATTTAGCTAATGATGTGGTGTGGAAAATTCCTCTGTGACTGTCTATCTAAATTCTAAAACTGAAGTTGATTTTTTTTTCTAACTTGAAATACTCCTGAGTACTGAGTACCGTAAAATTCGCTAGTACTCAAAGTTTAAAAAAGTTCATCTTGTTATATATCGCTATTCTTAAAAAGCGTGATAAATCAAGTTAGCTTTTTAAGATTAACTTGACTTGACTTTGTCTCTAGTTGCTCTTGGTTCCATATATTCTATTACTATTCCTGGTGGCTGGCGACTGGAGAATAAGACTCAACAGAGATAGATACATCTAAAGTTGCATGTGTTCCGAGATGTTTTAAACTTTCAACTTTTTGAACTTTTTTTAAACAGAATGATTTAGACAAATGAGTTTTTATTATGCGTATTACCTAGTGTGCATGCTTAAGGTTTCTAAACGATTGTTGAAGGAACATTTATAAGCAAGCAAGCGTAAGAAAGACGTTGCAAATCTTATTACGTTTGCTCCATTATAATTTTTATTAAAAATCAAGTAATAAATAAAAGCCTAGGCATATTCATTAGTGCAATCTGGTTTTTCTAGAAGAGGACAAGAATTCTAAAGCGTGTGTGCATATAGTTTAATGTATTTGAGCTTATTTTGTATTTCGGAAGAGAATAACTGAAAGACAATAATAAGGCATGATTTGCATGGCATAAGATTTTAATTTGAAGTATGAAGCAGGTAATTGATGTTGTTTGCTACTGAATAATAATGGTGATTGTCAGTCAATGTTCAATGTATAGTTATCATGGCTTGGCTCTTGGCTGGCTGTTCGTGGTGGTTTTGCATAGTGGTATTATAATCGGCTTATATTGCTCTTAGTTAAAGATTTAGATTTGCAATTGCAAGTTTTTTTGTTCCCATTTACAACTTGCGATCAAAATCAAAAGTAAATGCACTACCCCGGAATCGCATTCTCATAAAGAAGTTAAAGTAATTTGGCACAGGTCTCACTTGCTTTTTAGTATTGCTAAAATAATTGAGACAGGTTTTTATTTATGGGCTTAGTTATATACGTATGACATTATAATCTGATGTTAAACTTAAACTAGAGTGCGGATATTGATAATATGGCAGACGATTACAATATTAGCGGCGCCTAGTTAACTTTTTCAGTCGTTCTTGTTATGTAGTGTGAAAGAGTGTTGATAATAACTGATGTAAAGTGTGGGCTGGAATTCTGGAACTTTTGAGGATATTCGAAGATGAATGATGAAAGGCAATTCGCGTTAAAAAGGATTTTGGTAGGAAGCAGGAAGGTTTCTTTTCATTACAACTGTCCAACTCGATCCTAAGTTTCTGAATAAGAATATTGTTTACAAACTGAACCTATGGTGTGTCCCACCTTCTGCTGCCCCAATGTGCTGTACTTGAGAATCAAAAAGGTTTCACTTGAAATCAAAACTACGGTCAACAGTTCCGTGATATAAAGGAAAGTTCATTTTGGATGACTCCCATGCACGAAGTAGATCGTTGAAGTAAAGGGCTAGGAGCACGACTGTAAACGGGCATTGTTATTTGCGGTTGTATAGCTTTTCATAGTAATAATTATAAAATTATAATGTGTTTGTAATGGCATGATGATGACGGAGGAGGATGAAGTTTTATATACTTTGTACTTGACTCTTTTTTGCATTCATGCAATATTTTTGGTGGACTTTTCATCTGCAATGCTATGCAGTTGTAGTTGAAGGAATGGTCCTTTTTGATAAATAATCATCTACGGATACGGAGGCTCATTGAGCTTATAGATTAAAGTGGCAAAAAAGGGTCCGAATGTGGGTTCCAAAATAATAATATGAAATACACCCGACCCGATGTGCTGTACTAATGGTACTTGTACATTTTCTACTAAACTATATTTTATGTTGTTGTCGTTGTTGTTGTGCAATAGAACAAAGTGTCATCAGGGCAGCCAGAATAGAGGCACCAGTGACACAGGGAACTACTCAAAGCTATAGGCCTTAGAGAAGAAATGGAACGGAAGGGCTAATGTATTTTAGATCACATCTGTTTAATTCCTGTCTTTTTTGGGTGCTTGAAAAATGCATTTTTGCCTCTGAGTGTACTGCACTGTCGAGATGGATTATTATTTTTCTATAAGTAATGAACAACTCTGTGGATGTACTATTCATATGAATGGGATAGTAGTGTTGTCCCGTGTCCCTTAGGGAATTTCTTATTTTAAGCTCGTTCATCCTGAAGCAAAACACATCACATCAGCCGGATATTTCCAAATATATTTTTATGCAAGTATTATAAATGTGCTCAAAATAAAATATCTAGTATAAATTTACAATGCATTCTTTATCGTAGTCGTAGGATTTATAAATGATCTGTCACTCTACCAATGATAAAATTAAAATAGGATGATATCATCCTTTTCTCTTGTGTATCAAGTTCATTTTGATCATTATTTTATTGGGACTAGATGCATCTAGTATGGGCATCTAGATGCCCATTACGAAAAACTACCACCCTTGCTTTTTTCTCTCAAAAGCCAATGTCTATTCAACTCATAACTATACACTCATCGAGATATCGTTGGGTAGGGAGAAGGGATTCAATATGGTAAATGATGAAGTTTTGCAATAATCTTCCAACCATTTATTTGTAACCAAGTTTATCTAAAAAACACTGGTAATAGTGATGAATATGTTAGATTACTTAGTCAGAACAATTACATTCTAATTTCTAATAGTCAATATGCTATTCTTTTTGTAAGAGCTGATACTGTGCTGGTAAAGCAAAGCCTTTCTGTAATTGGTACTAGTATACAAGATTATAATCGATCATTTAAAAAAACATCCTATGCGATATTTTAGGACTTTGTTTCTGAAATAAAGATGAGAGCAACGCCCCGGAATGAAATGTATATATTCCGAGTTCCCGAGTAATTGTATCCTTGAAACATGTCTGTTAGTTTTAGAGGCTGATGATGGTGTACTAGACTCTCATTCTTTTGTAACTTTTATTAGAAAATGATACAAAAAAGGAAACTCTTGAATATTGTATAGAATATACTCATCGTTGTTTATTGGGATTGGGATTGTATGCATTTTGTGTTCGTTATTGTGATTCAAATCCCTGAAGATGAGTGTGAGAGTGAAAGTGGGGAATGTTTTCATGAAAATGACAGATGAAATGATACACTTGGCTCAGATGTGAAATGAAACATTATGAACCATTACACACGAACGATAGGATTTCTCTTACTTTCTATTCGTCCCATCATATTTTGCTTGGGATACATAGCTTGAAACGTGGAAGCATAATTTATAAAACTCTGTGTAGCGCATAGCGTAGACAACCATTGTTTATCAGGCAGTGGCACATGCATATTGAATCTCAATTCTACGTTACGAAAGTGAAATTAAACCCGAAATGCTTTTTGAGCAAAAGATTTCAAGGTAGATGCACTAATTTTAGTGTATGCATCTTAAAAGAATTTTCAATTGCTCATTTAACAATACTGTTGATCATGATGTAGTGCAGAGAGAATATAGAGATTAAAAAGTCTAGAATTGCCAAAGCTTAGCTTATCTGTCGTATGGCAATTTGATCCTAGGTATAACACGACGTTTATAATGTTGATGTTAATGTAATAACAATATGTAAACTTCATTAAGTACATCATCATAGACATAGCATTACCTACATTTATATCGTATAATATCTGACTGACACAAAAGGCAGAGAGTCTATGTAACCAAAAAACCAAGTAAACCAAGAGAGAGAAACCGAAGTGTGATTATTAATCCATAAAATAAAGTGATTTAATTCAAATGTGACATTTAGATGAATGAGTACTCTCACACATCACATCACAAGAGTTCATTTCGATCTTTTTTTGATGTGCACATCAGATGTGTTATGTGCTGGCCTGGCTGGATTGTTATGTCATAGTCATGACATGATGGAAGGAAAGTGGTAAGTCGAAATCGGAAGAAGGGTCGGATGGAAACATCGAGACAGAGGAATGATGGATTTTTAATTAGAATTCAAATTTTGAACCAGAGTGTTACTTACTAGGTTGTATTCTTTAGGTTGTGCATGTGTATTATTATTGCATTACTCTTGTACATTTTGTTTAATTTCGATTTCACGACGATGGCAAAAGCAATTCTCTGATAATATGCAAATATTTAAATGAATAGATGGATGAGAAGATTTAACTCTGGGATGTGATGCTTTAGACATTTGTTTGTAAAGTCTCATTTGTTTTTGTCTAACCATTTTAAATATCAAAGTATCCATCATGTATATAAAATACGAATATTATCTCTCATCATTCTCTATCCCATCCATTCCATTTCATTACTTTACGTAACAGTAACAGCTTAACGGCATTAGAATATTATGCTTACTTCACTTTGCAAAGTTAGGAACAAAATATGCTAAAATCTTGATGCCTAATGCCTTTTCCTTGTTTATTGTCTCTTTGTCAATCTGTGTTTAATGTAGTTGTAGAGACAAAAGTTAATGTCTGTGAGATAAGATGAGGTTGATGATTCAAAATCATTCAGTCATAGTCAGATTGAATGATTGAGCGAACATTCATGTACCAAAGTTATTTCTTCGTCAGGTTTTGCTATAAAGAAAGTTCTTGGGCATAAGAGGTTGTTGGTGTTTAAGGTTGTACTTTTTGTATTTGTAGGTATATTATGTATATCGGATGCTTTTATCTATCTATGTAGGCTGTTGTGTTTTTTACTGCTAGAGTGGTTTTTGGATTATCGCTTTATCTTCTGGTAGAGTGAATAGTAGCAGAGTAGTAGAAATTGTTAAATAGTTTTTTTATCTGTTATGTATGTGTGTTTCCAAAGTATAGATTCACGGAAGTAATTTTTCCTTAAGATTTACCACTTTCATTCATCATGCATAGTACTACAGTGAAAAACAAGATAACTAATGTAGTATATAACCAACTATGCCACAGTAACCCTTTTTTACGTTTCTATTTCAATCGATCCCTGTATATTAGTAGGGCACCCTGTGATGGTTTAGTCAAAAGGATTGCCTCCATTCGGGTGAAAAATGGACATGCGGCTCGTCGGCTTTTTGTAAAAAATGAAAAAACCCCATTTTTCAAAGGTTTTCAATACAATGTAAAATATGCACTGAAGACAAATGAGCTTTGCATCTTGTATTGAATTAAAAATTTACGCGAAACCTTAATAAATATGCTGATGTCAGAAATAATACAATGTACCAAACAAATACGATAGTACGAGCAAATAATGGCAAAAAAGCATTAAGATTAGATCACATTATATAGCTTGAATGAAGTTATTTAGGGAAAATAGCATTTTGTTTTCGATTTTTGTTCATGGTACGCTGAAATGTTTAAAGGTAACATGTCATCGATGCATTGTTGCGTTTCACTTTTGATACTTTCATATCATTGTATCATAAATAAATCAACTTAAGGATGATTTCAACTGCACCGAAAATCTTGCAGTTACTATTTTTATAATCGTATAGCCCTTTGCTGGGATGCATGATGCACCGCATAAAAATATTTGCATTGCTGGAAAGGGTTGCTGGTTGCTCTAAAGGACTTTTCCTGGCCTTGGTATATATATGGGACAGAAAATTGCATTTATTTCTTGAAAGGGAATGCATTTTTCTGGGAAAGACTAAAATAATATTTCTTAGGAATAAAGATTGCATTGGCTAGATTGGATTAGATTTTGGATTGAGATAGTTCACAAAACTCTTGTATAGAACTAAGGAAGAAAGGACAGGATGGAAATATCTCTGGCGAGTTATGTATGAGTAGAAGTGGGTAGTAGTAGTGCATAAAAGATAATAATGTACCTACATACCAAGGCTGTGTACATTTATTATTACAAGATGGGATAAAAATACTTCCATAATCCGGATCTTATATTATACACCCACTAATGCTTCCTTCGTACATCTTGACTTTCAGAAAAATTGAACATTTTTACTGGTCTGGAAAAATTCCAGCAGTGCCAACAAAACAACAATATCATATCTTCCTTCACCAAGTTCCTTCCTTCTTGGAACAACTTACGATACTTTGATGCATGATTTCTGAAAAGGAGAAGTTTGAACGTTGTGTTAAATGAAATTCCTTACAACATAGAATGCTTAATATTTCTGTTTTCATGTTAATTTTATGTGTATTGTCGTGAGTTTTAATGTGCAACATTGGAAACGTAATAAGTAATGTAACCGAATAGCAGTAAGAGTATTTTATTGTATGAATGAATATTATCTCTCTGAATGAATGAAAAACTAGAAAATATTAGTGTAGGATTGTATTATCGTATACATTTAAAAAACTACGAATCCCTTGTTGAAAATGTATATAGCGTACTTCATTCCCCTTTTAAGTGAGAAAAGTATTACAGAATAATAATAGCCGATCGAAATAATATTATGCCCATATAATATAGTATTATCTCAAAAAGATCTACTTTGTAAATAACAACGTCATCCTATTATTCTCATTCCGAGTAAAACTTGCATTTCCAGCAAGTTGCAAAGAATCTGTAACCCTAACCTTCACGTATCTTCCGAAATAGACGGGTAGTCTACTATATCTAGTCTAGCTTGCTTACATCCATTCGGGGTGATGGAATATTCGTAATTCCTGAATACCGTCAAGTTCATGGTTCTTGAACTGAAGTACTATGTAATATAGGAAATTCGAGAGTTTCTGATTGAGTTTCGTTCCATAGCTTTGGGCAAATATTGAGTATGACTTCATTGCTGGTTCATTCTTCAGTCCGTATGTGTTTATGAATCCATTTACAATTGATCATCTCTGTACCATTATTTAGATGTGCTTGAGCCTTTTCTAGAATTACTAAGATAAGCCAGGGCACCGTGCAATCGTGAAGTGAGTAGGTAAGGCTGGAGTGACAAAGGATAAGTCCTGGGGTTTTCTGACGGGAAAAGTAAGGTTAATGTAGAATAGGGGTTGAGTGTTGAATTTATAGTTGCATTTACTATACGGTTTTAAGGATGATACGATCATCCAGGGTAATTTTTTAAAGGATTTTACCCTAGTCGTCCAACCATCGAGAGTCCCAGACGAATGACCTTAAGATGAATGTAACAGGATACTTATAGCAATAGTTTTCTACCTGAGAGATAAACTGCTGAATATCAGAGTTTTTTTTATTAGTTGAGGCATGCAGGACATGTCTTATCGGTTTTTTTGAAAGAATAGTTTAACACTCTGGCATGATTATGCAAAAATGTTGGTTTTGGCGTTGGGATGGGTTAAGAAGAGCTTTTGGTACTTTCAGTCAGTTGTGGTAGAATTCAACTCAGCTCAGCATGTTCATCTTGATTTGATAAAAAATGCAAACTGTCCAAAAGGAAAGGAAAAATGTGAAAGTAGCAAATTCGAGAGAAAACAGAAACTGTCAAGTGACTGACTAAACTGACTACATACTACGTATCTTTCCACTCCAATTCTGCCCACATACATTTCACATTTATTTGGTTAAGAAACTAAAAGCACAAGGGATCATAGATAGACAAACATACTACTTACAGGTTCTTTCATATATTCTTATAGGGATAGGGATGAAGAAGTAAATAATAATATCTTCTGTACTAGTCTGTCTTTATGTAGTCTACATTCTGTAGTAGTTGGTGAATGGGGAAAGTCCTTATGTCGAGTCAAAAATCCTTTTGAAGCGTCTGAGTGTGTGTTTACATTATCCCGTTTTCGGTACAAAATTTAGAATGCATTATTGTACTTTTTGTTAAAAAACCCTAAAAGTCAGATGATTCGCCAGTCAGACAAAAATTCAGACAGGAGCGATTCTGTGTTCTGCAAACTCACAGGTTTCAAATTTTAAAACTTAATAAAATGTTGTAAGTTTAGAAAAATAATGCATTCTTTCGTACCTTATAGGAAAATTTTTATAAAGTATTCAAGATTTTTAGTTACGGTCGTTTTGAATCATAGTAAAATTGCCTAGATCCGCCCTTTTAGTCTTTAGTGTATTGGGTATATTTTTTATTATAAAAGTTTTGACTTCACTGCTACTACTACACTGTCCTTTCATACTACTATTACTTTGGAAACATTCATTTCCATTCTGCAATCTACCCGGGCATCTTTCTTGACTTCGGTTTCATTTCAACACAACACTGCTTTTAACTTAACCCCTTCCCTCCCCGATTCGGGTTACTTACTTTTTACACTACTAACCAGACAAGATTTGCTCACAACGTGAAACCGAATATAATGTAGTAAAACACAAAGCATGGCATAATACCCAACCCGGAGGCTATTTAGGACTAAACACAACCGAGAAGTTTTACTAAAAAGGAAAGCTGTCTCGTATTGTACGTGATATTAAGTTTTCTATTTGCCCATATCTATAAGAAAGCAATGCTTTGTGGAATGGATTGGAAAGTGCATAGGAAGTAGTGCTTGGGTAGAATTGCATTATAAAACAATTGAAGCGTACAGGGTTACAGCTTTTTTTGCTTTGATTTTTGAAATATCGATTTACACTGAAGAGAGGGTTGAAGGTCACTTTAAATTAGATCTATGAATGTAATTTTTTACTTCAAGAAGAGGTTTGTGCAATGATGCTATCTGTTATTCTGTGCTCAAAATGGTCATATTGATGAGCGAAGTGTGTATGTCGTTAAATTTAATGAAAAGAGAACTTTCTCCATTAAGTAGAAAAGTATATTACTACATTTTCATGTATCTGGAAGTAACTTTATATGTATTATGATTTTGCACACAGTTCTGAAACATGTTACAGTATAACAGGTTCCAAGGTTAACATTATTTATATTTGAAGCCAAAGAGTTGAGGGAAACCTTTTATGAAATATTACTTTTACCTTGTATAAATTAGATAAAAAGGTAAGATAAATTCCAAGGCCAAGCAATGGTACATGCGAAAAAAGCTTTATAATTGTATTGGGTTAACAAAAAAGTATTGATTAATCTGATAGATTAGTAAATTCTAGAATCGGACTGAAATTGTCAGTAAAAAAGGTGACTCTTTCAGAGTAACCAGATTTAAGATATCATTTGATACTAACACCTATTAAAATTCAATCATGCATGCATTTATGTTAATAGAGGTTTGCATCACGGTTTTTTTTTAGAAATTCTCTGAATGAAAAAGATCGAGTTGTGTATTAAAGATTGTAGACAGACAAACATGTATTTGTATACTATACGATTCAACTTTGAAACATAAAATTGAAATATAGGTAGCTCGAGCTCGAGTTTACATGCTCCAATTGCAAACTCTATTTGAGATCTAACATGATTTCAACAAAGAAAAGCTCCTTTTCATCGCGACTATAATTCAAGTTTACAATTTTTCCATGCATTTTTTAGTATGCAGAATTTTAAAAATTTAGAATAGAAATATTAGATGTGTGTGTAGTCTGTCTGTGGTGAATGCAAAAACGAATCATGACTATCACATCATATAGAAATATGTAATGTTTTGGGCGACTGGATTTGCAAAGTAACTGTCTCGCTCTCTCTCTCCTTCCACTTACTTGTTTATGTTTTGCATTATGTTCCGTGAACTATACAATTTTTTACGTAATATTTGAACAAGAGATTCATGCGACCCTTGTTATGGGTTGGAGAAGACCTTCTTATATTACAGTTTTAAATATAAAGAACACTTTTATATTTTAACTAAAAAAAGGAAAGTAGAATTCGGTTCGGTGGTGGGGAAGAAACTGTTATACGGAGTAGTTTTTATTATTTTGGTTGGTACGAATGGAGAGGCTAGAGGTGGATATTAGGTAGGGTGCCTATGACTAACGTCTGAAGAATCGGATAAAAGTTCTGTCCGATATGGAGCTGGCGTACAACCGTACAAGAGAGTTTAGCCTATTGATCTTTCTGTATGTTTTGGGCTACCCTGTGTGTTCTATCCGAATATTATAGAAGATAGTATATAGGAGTGCAGTGAATTGCATTATTTTATACTGCCTGAGTACATGCCGAAAGTAAGAGCTACCCGGGTATTTTACTTCATGCAGGCAATGGTATGTATATAGTGTACAGAAGGAAGCAGTAGTGCGGGCAGACATCCCACCACAATCCTGGTCCCACTGACTGTACCCAGTCGGATCGGAAATTCATGTTGTATTATCTTGCTGCAGCAGCGACTAGGAACTTCCTATGCACGTCCAGAATATAATAACGTAGTATTAAGTATTAGAGTAGACTGTTAGAGAATAAAGGAGAATGGTATAAACGAAGTTCTTATAATAATTTATATAGGTATGCAACATCGGTAGGATATACGAACGAACCGATCCGAAAACTCGGTTTTTGGGATTTTGGAGACATTGCTCTCTTTCAGAGTCTTAACAATAATATTAGAGATTCTTTCAATATCATTTGACTATATATATTTACTTGTCTTCTTTGATTGTGTGTGTTCAGTCGGTAGTAGTGGTGGTAGGAGAGAAGGATATGGTTAACTGCATTTTCTATACCCAATCAGTTACACAAGAAGTGAACAAGGATGTATTATTAGCTATGCAATTTTATAGCCGCTTTGAGACTTAAAATTAAGACGTCCCTTAATCTTATACGACATTTCTTCCTAAACCGTGTCTAGTTTCTGGTAAAAGTTTTAAAACTTTTACAAATCGTCTTTTTGCTTTAGATACTTTTGCCTTCTCATGTTTCCTTTGAATGGGAATTAGTCCTAATGTGATTTTGTTTTAAAAGTTAGAATTTTAAAAGCTCTGCAATTTCCAAAAACAAAGTACGGTACTGTACAAAAATTAAATTGCAAAGACTTTCGGTAATTTTTCAAGTAGGTTGTCTTAAATAACATTGCTTGTACAGCCAACACTGTTAGAGAAAAATTAAGTTACACATGAGGGTGGTACACGTTGACTAACATACCTGAGAAGGGATCTTTGAATGTCTGTAATAAGTCTCTCGACGTCTCAAGTTTTTCAAGTTAGTCGAAATCTCAACAAAATTGCATGATGTATTAAATTGTTCTTCAAATGAAAATTACATTGATACAATTATGAAACGACTTGTGCAGATGAGTTCTTTAAAATTGGTAAAAGCCTTTGAGACATCAGATGTCTAGACTTCAGACTTTAATTTCATCAGACATCATTCACTAAAAATACGACTGTGCATAATATACCAAATTATTACGAAATTACGATCATCATCTTGACAATTTTGCAATGATCATCATCTTGTGGCTCTATTAAGCTACTTATTTAATGAATTAATTAATAATAACTTTTCTCTATTAAACGAGAACCACTTTGATGATCCTTTAACTAACATATTAACTGTAAAATCGCATTAGGGGGCAAAGGAGTCGAAACTTCAAAGGAAAGTTGCCATTCTTACATTGTCTAGTCTAGCTGTAAGTTCCTTGAGACCATGAAATGAAATGAAATGAAATAAGTAGTTCGTTCTGGTTCATATCTAGGCAGAGTCAGACAGACAGACAGCACGGTACACGAGCAGAGTTTCGTGTCTTTCCTAACATACATCAAATTAGTCTAAGGATTCATCTTCAATAATTGTGTAGAGAAAAGCTGGAGAGAGACTTGTATAGTATTCAGTAGTGACTACTTCGATGAGTAAAATACCATAATAGTTTGCTATGAAATAAAAGGTAGAACCTTCATTTGTTTTCTGTTTTCACTATTACAACCAGCTTTGACTACTACTACTGTCATATAGAAGAAGCCCTGTGGATGAAAGTAAGAAGAATAAGCCAAGTCTTACAAAATGAAATGGTTTGTGTAATATACATTGCAAATACTGATAGAGCTTCAAATGAATGCTCCATTTCTTAGTTTCCATTTCATTTCAATTTATTACGACTGATTTCATTAATTTCCCAACTATCCAACTTAGAAATAAATTAGACTCCTCTAGTGAAAGCCAACCTAGAGAGAAAAGCAGTAGCAGTGGTAGAGAAGTAGAGAAAAGTATGCAATAGAGAAAGATACCTCTAGCAAGAATATTATTTAGAGCTGGGGACATTCCTTTCTTTTGTACTACAATCACAATCATACCATCTCATCATGTTATGGTTGACTGTTATAAATATTATTGCTTTCAAATAACATCTAGCTCTCCTGGCATACGAATGTAATATAATGATCATGGGATAGTCAGAAATAATATTGATGACTGTGTTCAATTTAATAACCAAGTTGAACCATATTACTTTCTCAGAGTCTAAAGTTTAAATGATTTCGACAATAACAATGGGAATTTTAGGAACTTTATGACTATATAATCAAGCCTTTTAACACAAAATAAAGCAGCAATTTCTAAACTGGTAGTATACAGAATACACAAACAATCAACACGATGAGAAATATTACATTTTGAATAATATTCTTCAGCGATGATGAATTCATTCATTCATAATGTTGAAATTCAGGGGGTATTAAAAGGATTTTATTGTTTTCTCCCCAATCACAAAATCCATTTCATGCCAACAACATTAATAGCACACAATATAAAACGTTGCAATAACGTTTTATAGCGTTTTAACGGACTTGTATTAATGTCTATACTTTTTTCTAATTTTGTCATCTCCTTCTGTAACACTTGGTAAATTTACTTGATATTCATTGTACATAAAATTTTAATTTCTCAAGCAATCTTTCATGTTTCACGTCCTTGAAAACGAAGAGGCATTCTTGAATCTTTATATCTCAGGTTTTATTTTAAAATTTGGAACAGAGGTGAACTTCATACGTATTATCTTTAACTTAAAAATGCTGAAAAATGAGCGCAATTAAACTAAATAAACAAACATATTTCTCTTATATCATTACCAATACATATGAAATTACAGCATGGAACGGTATTTGGGGGTACAAAATCATAAAATTGACCTCAAAACGTAAATAAGATCAGCCCATACGATTTTACAGACCTGAAACCGCCGGTCGCAAGATTGCAAAGAGCTTGAAGTCCATGATAATGAAATGATAGCAAAGAAATATGACCTAACGATTCTCAGATAAAGACAAAGGAAACGAGCAAAAAATGTATGCCGGAGTTAATCAGTAATTCTAATTTTTTGGTATAAACAGCCATGTAAATTCTCCCTTCAATTTAAAACCATGCTAAAAACAAATTATTTACTGAAAGCTTACAGTAATTAAAAGAGAGAAATACAGCGTTGCTTTCATAATAGGAGAAACCGGAAAACCGAAACTCCAGTAGTTGAAGCCAATAGAAGTTTTTCTCGCGAACAGACGGACAGACAATCAGAGGTGATAGTATTAGCTTCAGAGACTGAATTCGTCGAGCTAACAAAATGAATAGGGTGAAAGCGGTGAAAGCCATTAAATTCTGTATATTGTGTACTGAAGAAATTACGAGCTGTTTGTGCTGTCACTTTTATGTCAGATTCGAGTCTAGAAGAACAATGATTGTTTTATTGATTTCATTCTCGACGTTCATTCTATAAGTACGCGTTTGATTTTAGGAATGTGTGATTAGACACAACAAATTTAATTGCTTGAGTTGCGTTGAGTTGAGTATATGTAGTATTTTAATGGGGTGTGATCACAGTAGCTTCTAGCTGTAATTTTAGTACTGAAAAATTTCATAGGATTAGATATGCCTTCATTTGAATAAGTTAGAATCACCAACACTGACTCATAATCAATCATTTAGGAAGAAAGAAATGACTTGGTTGTCTGAATTTGTGAATTATGACAACTTTTCTGTCAGTTTGAATTGCAGTAATTGAATGCTTTTTGGCAAACACATATATACATAGTATTCTTTTGTTTTTCATGTTTAACTTTTGACATGTAACCAGAGAGAAACATTTTTCCCAAAAATGCTTATAAAAACAAACAAACAATTACTGTCAGAGTCAGCAATGTCAGTAATCATACGTTTCAAATAGGAAGTCCGATCGTAGTGCACAAAAAACGAATACTTTATTTCATCATACGTTAAGTGTTATTTTTGCAAGAGATTGGTCATGCCATTCACCATTCAAAATAAGTTTAATGTCTAAGTTCTGTACAAGTACAACATTAACCTCCTTTTTAATGTGTTTCCTTTCTTATAGAAAGTGGGTAAAAGTAGCAATAGATACTAAAAGATATAGAGAATATGGCGTATTGCACCAAATCTTCAGAACTACTGAGGAAGAAGAAAAGATAAAAAGAATTGGAAATCTTCCAGAGAATGTGAAATCTAACAGAAGTAGGAAATTGAAAAATAACAAATAAATTGTCAAGTGGTTGCTTCTTGCCACAAAAATATTTGCAAACTCAAAGCCCCGAATCGCATTAAATTAGATTTTTTTTGTTACAGATGAAATGATGAAGTTGTAACTATCCTTGAATCTTAACCAGTTAGGCAGATTAAGTTTTAAAGTGGTTGTATTTCTGATCTACTTTAAAGATGAGTAACCTTAAGAAATTAAGAAAGCCCTTCTAAAAAGCTCTGTCCTTGCGACAGTAAATAAATCTTTAAAAACATTTGTTTAAAAAAGTCCCGTGTTATGTACACTTGTTATATCATTTAATTTAGAAAAAATGAAACTATGAATTCAAAATTTCAGTTATATTTGTAATGTCAACGTATAAAACCGGATGCTTGGAATTCATATATAATTAAACCCCCCCCCAGCTCATTGGATTGTATCTTGAGATGAATTACACTAAAGGTTTTAATATCATCGAGCAATGTAGAAAGATTAGACCGAATTAGTTATCTCTATCTGTTGCAGGTACAGGGTAATGTAGAAATTCCATTCATAATAAAACTTTGCAGGAGTAAAAGAAAGGGGCAACCGGGCACCTGCATTTTTAAACTTCATTTGGTTACTTAGTATAAAAAAAATGAATTGCTGAAAAGATAAAAGTACCAGGTAATAAGATACCAATCATTAAATCATTTCCTTGCATTTTGTTCATTGCATTGTGCATTGGTATGAACCCGGTTCATACCAATGCAATGCACAATGCAATGAACAAAATGTTATAAAAAGTAGTAAGAATGAGCTCTAGAGAACTAGAAGAGCCCGGGACAAGCTCTACTGTCAGCTTTGGCCAAGATAATACCTTTAAACTCGAAAGCATAATTTCTGTAAAGATAAGTCGATCTACCTGCTGACACGGAGGAAAAGTTCATTCGTTATTTGTTTGTAACAACAGTTGCATGCAAGTACAAAAGGGGTTTTGACGATGGGGATCGAATTAACCTCATTTGACCCTCTTGGTTAGTCAAGTAGTTTGTAATTTGTATTTGGTATTCGAGGTCAAGGTGGCAAAACCTTAAACAAGATTTAAGGCTAAAGTGAAGTTTATAATGTCTTACATAATTATTTTTTTTACACAAGTCCAGAGATCATCATGATCATTAATTGTTAATATAACATTTTGTTTATCATTGCTTTCAGTACACATTACTTTTTGCTTGATAAAAAAATAATATGAAGTAAATAAAGTGCAGGCCGCAATTGCACCTCATTTAATAAAATCTACCTAACTGTAGGCAGTACGGCAGTAGGACTATTAACAATGTGCGTGCAATAAATGCTTTTTGAATCTGATCTTAATTAATTGTTAATTCATAATTAAAGCACTCAGAACTCCACACCTACGCACTTATGCACTTGCTGACTACAAGTTGTGGTTGTGTACAATTTATAAATTTTTTATTTATTTTGTATTTATTTATTAATATGACATTCTATTTACTTTACAATTTACAAGTTGTAATTCAAACCAAGTGATTGATTAGATAGAACTGTTATAATAAACGTCGACATCCTCAAAGTTGACACAAGAAGAGGCAAGTAATTTCGTAGTTAAGTGAGACAAGAGATCAGTAATCTATGATCTACCTGCTTTTTTACTTGAATAGGAATATAGAATCTGGAATCACATAATGATATGGCATACCAGTGGGACAGATAATTGACATTCGAAAATGATGTTGATATTTATAGAAAAAAAAGGCAATCCTTTTATTCGGTGTTTTGTCTTGGAGAGTGAAGTAGTGGAAGAGGATTACGGGGACAATGAAAGGTTTCCCTAATGTAAATATTTTATTTGGGCTAGTCACTATTACCACCACCACCATCATCACCGTACATCGTCAAATTGTATGGAGCTTAAACTAACAGAATATTTCATACTAGGCTTAATCTAATGTAACGTAACATATGTGACCCTGCCCACCTGAGTGAGAAAAAATAGGTCATTTTATTCCCATCAATCTTTACTCCTTTGGGCATTTACCCATGTATTCATAGTAGTTGGCTAAAGCACTTATCATTAATGGAGGTTTTGTAATAGTAAAAGTAAAAACCTATGTACCTTAAACAGCTACTACTTGTACTTGTGTAGGCTAAGGCTAAGGGTACTCTTTTGTATTGAAATTGATTCACGAGATTCTCTTAGAATTCATTTATTTACTCCTGTCTTTCGCTTTCTCAATCTGTAATCTGAAGTACTAATGTAATGTTTATTTTTTATTTTTTATTATAGTTGGAACAGGACTTATGGAACCTGTGAGGGTGTCCTGTGTAGAGATGCATTTTGAACCGAAAGATGGAGGATTTTTTATTCGAGCTCCTGCACAAAATCCAGGTTCTACATCTACCTTATCATCATCCTCAGCAGCAGCGTCAACTTCAGCGGAATCTACAGATTTCCTAATGGATCCCGACCTGCTTGGGGACCGAGGGGACCCAGCGATCCTAACCACGGAACATTTCACAGTATTGCCATCAAGTCAAGCTGTCTCCATTCGTGTGATGTATGGGCCATTTAGTACAAAGCAGACTGTCCCTGTACGTCTCCTTGTCCCAGATCCATTGGACAACTCACCAGGGGGAAATGGAACAGGGGGTTTGGGAAATGACCCTGAGATGATCCCCCCACTAGATCTTAGTGCTCATATTGTCACTCCCACTGTGCCCAAGGATACTCCAATCCTTCGGGTTTTGTTTCATGCTGGTCAGACTGCTTTTGGCCTTCCTATTCCACCTTCAAATTCAGCTAGAGGCACAAGACAGCAGGTGTGTTTCTTATTTCTCTATCTTCACTTATACTTTTTCTTGTTTTATTCGAATACTCACCCTAACGGACCAGACAAGACTACCGAGAGTAGTTATAGTTGTATGTAACTAACTACATATAAACTGCATCTACTTATGTAGTACTTCTACTTATGAATCTTCCTTACTAGAAAATGAAAAAGTAGAATCTACTCGTATTTTACAATAATAGAAATACAACAATGGCATTCTCCTTCTCCTCGGCCGTATTCTTATTTTATAATAATACACCCTTTGTGCCTTTATAGATAGACCTTGTTATTGTGGATGTACGAAATGGAAATTTCATGAAGACTTTAGCTAGTAGGAAGAAATTCCTCTCTTTAAATCGAAAAAGCAAAACTTCAAGTCCGAACCTCAAACCTCAATCACAGAGAAACTCCTCAGAGAAGAAAGAGGAACTACTGGTAGCTTTCAACATACAATCTCAAAATCTACAAGTATAGTTAATGGGTAGGACGGCACTACTGACTGACTGAATCGTTAGATGAAAAGCTTTTTTAATCACTTCATGCTTTTTAGCTCTTTGTTCTTATATGTATCTCGAGTTTGAGCCTACACACTTATTTCAGTTTATCTCTTTTTTTTATATTATTTTGTACACTAGAGTCCTTTTATCTTAACCAGATGAAAGTACAATCGAATACTACTGTACGATTTCAAAGTCGTAATAAGTATACTAAAAAGTAGTAGTAAACTTTCTAGACGTTTAACTATATATTATTTATTTTTTTATTATTACCGAAATCCAATTAGTGTTTTGTCCCACATACAAAGTGTATTTATCATCGCATCAAAAGTTGAAGGAAAGATAGTGGGGATTGGATTCAAGAAAGTCAAACTGATCGATGAAAGACGAGTTCACGTAGATAATTTTTTATACTTGAATAGAAATATAAACCTAAGCCTCTTGAAAAATGACTGAAAAGTCAGATGTGACAAGAACTACACAGAAGACACAATTGTTATATTTGCTATATGCTATCTCAGGTTAAAATATGAAAAACTATATCTCGTATAGACATATAGATTCGTTGGCAAACAGTAACAGTGGAGAATAGTATAGATAAGGATGACATAGAGACATTTATTATTTAGCATTTTATTTACTTTTATATGTAAGAAATAGAAAGAAAACAGACGGGGAACACAGAGGATATATCGAATTTAGAAAGACTTTGACATGACAATACAGTATGTTTTTAAGTACAATACAAACAAAATAATAATCCAGGACCAGGAGTCCTTTTATTATTTTACTTTGTGTAATGCTATCCCAATTTTTAACAAAAGGTTTTAAAATGTGTACAAGATCTTGAGGAAAGATAAGCTCTTTTCATCATCCATGGATGAGTTCTTGCTACAGGCAGATTTAAGATAGAATGAAGCTTTACTCAAAAAACGGAATAACATAACGTAGTTGAATGTTAGTATATGTGAGTACGAGTAAAATTCACTATAAGACTTTTATGAAATGAATGACATTATTATGATTGCCTTTTGTGTCTTTCTATTTTCTAAGGGTGAAAAGGTTAAAATATGAAATTAAACTATGCATCAGTTGCTTGGATTAAAATCGGTACTTACGTAATATAACAGAAGGAAGAAACCTTAGATTTTAGAATTCTATATTAGTGAAGTAAAACTGTGTGTTTTTACTTTGTTTGTATTCATCTAAAAGATATATCCGGTTGGGGTTGAGTTCACTCTATTTTAAAACGGTTTAAGATAATGAAAGAATGAATTATAAGAATAATGGTTCAACAATAAGACGACAAATAGAATTTAATTTCCTGGAAAGACTAAATTTTATATTTTTGTAAATGATACAGAGTGGGGGTGGTGGAACGAGACGACATCGCACACGACTTTGCCTTGTGGCACAGGCAACAAGATCTCAAGGGGATGTGGTCACATCGAGTTGTAGCCCTGATGCCCGGGATTCAACATGCTTGGCCGAACTTACCTTGCCCATCCATTGGTGGCCAGAGGTTACGTACGATGACAACAATCCTACTTCAAGTCAGCCACCTTTGAAACCTACGAAAATTCCTATTCAGGTTTGTAGCAAGTATATTTTATGAAGTGTATTAAAATCTTCTTAACATCATACAAACTTCACTTTCAGCTAACCATAAGCTAAGGGTAGAAATCCAGGCCTCAGGTGAGGCACCAGCTGCAATCGGACAAGGATAGAGTTTAATAACAGTTTCCTAGAAACGAGGAGAGTCATATTATAGTCGATATGAGATTTCTCGTTTAAAATACCAATGTTTCGCAGGTCTTCTTAATATTATGTAATAGGAGTACTGTGTAATATAAAACACCCCATTGTCATATTCAGTTAAAATGTGTTTTATGTTAACCGTTTAATTAGTATTAGGTTTCAACTCACAAACGTTGAAAGTGCTAAACAGATTTTTATGAAATATAATACGAAATAATGATAGGCAGTTGCAACCAGTTCTATGCATATTTTGCTATTGTTTCTCTTTCGAGAATTCAAACCTGTCTGCAGTGAAAAGCTATAAACAATGCGATGGTCAGGAACATCTTAATGAAATGACTTTAAGACCAAAGTGATAATAGTCTACTAACCCCCCCCCCCCCCCACCTGCGATAAAAACTGAGATTTTCAAAGTCAAATCTAAAATCAGATGCATTAGCACATTTTAACACTAACAACAAATGCCCTCACCCTTTAAGCTCCGTTTAAGATACTAAATAGTTTTAAACTTATACGTAAATCCATTTGTTATATATGTTTCTGTTAGCTTATATGCAAGGTTTTCTGTTCCATGTTTAAAGTATTCTGAAATGTTTAAAGAAAAAATATTCAAGAAGGAAGAGTATTTTACGAGTTTGTTATTAGAGAGATCTTCTTGGAGAACAGTAATAGAGAGGTGTGAGTGAGTGTAAATCTTTTATATACTATTTGATATTATTTTCTGTACTTTATTTATGTGTTCATTTCCTCCTAAGGCTAAAGGGCTGGTCCTTCTGCCCTACCTGATCCTACCACCGCGTATGCATTTTTTTGTTGAATGTTGAATTTGAATTACTTATGTGGTCAATGAATATGGTTGAGCATTAGAATAGAATAGGAATAAATATCTTTCTTCCACTGAATTCAAGAAGGAGCTCATATCTTAGGTTCACATTTTAACGAACGAAGGGAATTTCTCATGTGAGTTATTTTTCTTCGTTAGATAATTAAATTTCATTTTACTACTAGCGAAAATACACATTGGTCCTTCACAGTCTTTTTCAAAATAATCCTTTGATTATCGTTTCTAGTGAAGTAGAATGAACCACGTACATGCCTGTGTCTTGTTAGATTCTTCTAAGCATAGTATTAACATTAGCGTAAACTTTTAACTGCTCCTACTACGACTGCTGAGATTTTAGGAAGGAACAAGTCCCTCTGGAACTTGACTGTGTAACGCGTAAGATCATACAAAGATACAAACTGGATATGATATTATTATGTTTTTAAGACTTTTGCTCCATTCCAGTTAGTTAAGTTAATCTCGAGGGGAATCGGTTTAAGAAATTACTTTCGAAGTACCGTCTACTTAATACTGAACAAGTTTTAGCGATAAGTGAGAACATTCCCTTGTGGTAGGATTTTTGTTATATTTTTTTCTTTACAGTTTTCTTCTATACCTCGAATTTTAAAGGATGAAGTTCACTTGGAATATTATATTATTCGGTAGTGGTACTTCTGACTACTCGTTGAACTGAAGGATTGTACTTCGTACTTTGAAACTTTTAACCTTAATAGATACAGAAAATTGTCTACCCTCTCTGACTAATAGCCGTGGAACTTATAACTACGTTCTGGCCCTTAGGATTATAATATTATGAATGCAATAGGCAATAGGCACTCTACTCATAGGCATTACATCACAAACGGGAATCATCATCATCTAGTTTTTTTGGGTGCATCTGTTCCTCGTCAGTAAAGGTTTCTTTCTTTTAATACTCTTCAGAAACTTCAGTCTGAGTAGCACTTTCTCGTAGAAAATTTTATACCTCATTTTATTTTACTATTATATATTATATCCATAGATAGAATGAATACAGATCCTCCTTTTCTTAACACATTACAATATATAATACATCAACTATGATTACTGTATATTACAGTAGAGCCTGCCTGGAGAGAAAAAATAATAATAAGCAGTTGGAAGTTTTAAAGCGTCAAGTCAAGACACTCTTCATGTATTTTTTAAGCTCCTTGTTGAGTCCTCTCTATTCTGTTTCCAAGAGATTTACAGGAAACAGTTTTAGTTTTCTAAGAAATAAGAAACGTCTTTATGAAGGAGCTTCATTATGAAGTTAGGAAGACAATGGAAAATGAGTCGAGTCTAGGATTGAGGTTGTTTTGAGGGTTTTGTGGACAACTGTGAATGAGTTCTAATCAGCGAGACTTTGGTACAGTTGCTTGAGGCTAGGGAAAAGCTCTAAGCCTGATATTACCACCGACAAGGAAGCAAACGCTGACTACTGACTGCTGACTTATCGAGATTATTGGGTTAAGTTAGCGTTGTCAACGCTCTAGTGAGGGCTCAACACTTTTTGGACTGGTTGATGAGAAAGATAGATGGATAGTAGATTGAGTTGATGATGATAGTGTTGATAAGGGTGGAAATAGAAATGGAAGTAATGTTTGTAGGTGTATCAAAGTTGAGTAAATTGGATTAGCCTACGTTGAAAGATAGTCATTTATTTGATCTAAAGAGGTTCCTTCATTCTGTCCTTTCTAACTAGTTAGAGAAGTCACAAAGAAGAGTTGCTTGTTACAACTTACATTTCTACTGAGCTAGTAGTGATGTCTTCATTCAGTTTTAATATGTTAAGTGAATAAGTTATATAGTCACCAATAGACCTGGTACTAGTGGTAGAATTATTTGTGGCGTGGTACTTACTTCTTATTTGTACCGTTGCTCTCCAAAAACTTTTGATTAGCTTGAAAGGTCTTATTCGCTGAATTGTCAGAGGTGGAAGCTTTTAGGGCAAATAAATAACTACATTTTTAATTCTTGTCAGCGTCAGCTTTGGGGCGAACTTAATTAGATTGATGGTTCTCTCTAACAAACACAGTGCTGAGACGTCTTGGTCTTGGTAAATAAAATGCTTAAAGTTGTTTATTAATTAGGGACGTAGCTTTGTGAATGGAATTGAAGCAGGGTTATTGCGTGCAATGCTGGTAAAAATTATCTTTTCTTGCCTTCTTGAACATTTGAATAGAGTCTGATTTAACAGAATTAATAATTTGTGAAGATGCGGGTCAAAATTATTGCCAAAAAATATCCTTACATCTTACCTTTGCTCTTTGCAGTTTTATTAACATAATATTAATTATTCATGTGTGTACCTAAGGCGTATTCGTTTTATCTAAATAGATCTATCAATCAAGTCATATAATTATTTGGGATGGTAGCACATTGTATTTATATTTATGTTAGGTAGAATTCATTTTGTAACCCACTGCTACAATGGTCAATTTTTGCAAGGCCAGTCAGTTTCAGCACCAGTGTCAATGTCAATGTCAATTGCATATATTTGTTATTTATCAGCCCATATGTCAGAAGTTTTGATAGCAACCTCTTACTTTTCTTAGCTCCCCTAATATAAATTCAAGTTCAAAAAACAGAAGGCCAGGCAGAAAACGCAAGAGCCTGGAACTACGGAAAATCTTCATTGACATCCTTGGCTAAATGTTACTTAAATGTTGTATATTACTAGTAAAGCAGTTGTTTTCTGCTGGTGGTGGAATGAAATATGAATATGAAAAGTCAGTCAAGGGTAAATTGTCCGTATGGGGTCTGGTGGTGGCTTGCCTCTATTATTATTATTTACAATTACAAATTTATATATCTAAAGATAAGCTGGGAACATCCAACTAGCTTGCTTGTAACTTGTTACATGTTTGAATGCAAGTGTCAATGCTATGGAAAAGCATCTAGACCAAAGACATTCCTCTTTTTAAAATAGTCTTACAAGGAGTTACAGAACTTAAGAGTTGTAGCAAATGCAACAGTGGTGGCACATGTTTAAAACTTTGTGTTAGTAATCGTCGAGGAATTTATTTCGAAGTTAATGTCAATATCAACCCTTTTCTTAGACTATGGATGGGAGCCGGGAGGTCATGACAAAGTGAGAATTAGTCACTTGTACAGATAAACGGATAAACTATATGATTTTAATTTAACGATGAATAGGATTGACAACATACAACTGAAATCGGTGTACTGGTCCTTGCAATATACTTGCCAGTTTAGTATATGATGCTGTAAATTAATCAATCAATCGATTAAAGATCAGAGAGCATGCAATTCAAGCCTAATTGGTTTAAGAAATAAATGGACGGATGATGCTAGGAAGTCTTTATTTGCCAAATTCCCACATGGTATTGACAGAAATTAATAACTATGATGAGTTAATTTGTCCCACGGCTTCTGGTTATATAATAGTCGTCTAGTATTGTTTACAAGAAATATGGGTAATGAGATGAGATTAAAATAGAAGATAAGTAATATGTATTATACTTCTGTTAATATAGGTACTATTATAACAGCCTGTGTCAATTCAAAATAAGGGTTGGAACAAAATTACTAATATTAGTGGGATACTCGTAAATTGTATTGATTGGCGATTGCATAAACATACATCTTATCGTATTAATATTAATCAAATTAAAAAATAGCTGAAACTGAAAATATTTATATTTAAAAAAATCTTCCATAAATGTCTTACAGAGGAAGAAGGGCCTATCTAATTGCTTCTGTAGCTAAAATATATTACTCGCGGAATCTGCCAAACGGCGTCCATCACTACTAACTATGTACTCGACTCCGCTCTTCACAAAAGACAAGCCACAGTCTATAATCGAATGGTTCATTCCATTCCAGATGAACTCGGGCATTTACAAATTATATTCTTACACAGAGTGCAGGCAGGGTTATAAAACTACCATTATAATAAAGTGATTAAATGTTGTAAAATAATTAAATTTGAACAATCATATATATTTCCTTGCTTATCATAAACTTGCGAAAAAGAATGTAAGGATTTGAAGATTGTTTCTCTTTGTAAAATGGATGCGTGAAACAATTATTAATTCATATTGAATTCGTAATCTCAAACGGCATTTTTTGTCAAAATTGCGAGAGTCATATGAAGTTCCCAAATTTTTGAAGCTTAAGTTTTCAGGAATTATAAATAGGTAGTTTTTTAAACGATAATTTTTAAACGGACAAGTGAAAAAAGCATAAAAATAAACTGTCTTCGCCATATACGTAAGCTTCCCTTTGCCACAATTCAATGCATTTCATTTCATTATGATTCTAATCCCTAATTCTTCCTCACTATCCGCTCTTAAGGAAATGAATATGAACACTGAGTTTGTTATTAGTTTAACCAAATGCAGAGATGAATGAGATCTAATAAAACAATTGATTTTATTTAGCTTGTCGAGCTTTCTTGTGTTAAGAAAATTAAAAAAAACTGAATAAGGTTTTAATTTCAGGTTAACGATACAAGTTAATTAAGTCCAAGTACGGACTGCTAAGAATGATTATCTCTTTAATTAAAACTCATCTTAAAAGCTTTGTGTGCCTACTTGCCTAGTTTAATGGATAATGAATCTCATTTTATTTTAAGCTACATAATAAAATGCAGCCACTACAAAGAAAAAATCCTTTTAAGGTAAAGTAAAATATTATTTAGTACCACCGAGTACAGCAAAGAGTGGCCGTTAACTACGGTCGATTACACGTTCATCAAGACACTTAATTTTCGGATAAAAAGGTTCATAATGGACGTGTATATGAGGCTTTTAATAGGCAGTTGCTGTGTAGCTTTTAAGCAGATTATCTGGATAATCTGGAAACACTAGGGGAAAATGCTCAATAATAATACTGAAGTGCTGAGATTGTAAAGCAGAAAGCATCTATCTGACAAATTCCAATCAGCAGAATATAGCCTGCCACTTACTTTTATTAGATAATTAGATTAATTCTCACACAAGATGTGAAGGGCCCAACTAACACTTTAAGAATGAAAAGGAAGAGAGGCCAAGAATAGGTTTGATGAGCTTGAGGCAACATATTAAAAATACATTTATGCATGCATTCATTAGACATCATGCCATGCACTAGGTCTTTATCCGCTTTATCCTATGATTATCCCTTTGCTTACAAGGAAGATTAATGAATATTAAGTAGGATAATAATGTAAAAATGAAATACAGAAAGAAAAGCAAGCAGGGTATCATACGTATTAAGAAGGGTATGAATCATATAATAATAATAATGTATGCAAAAGATGTGTGTAGAGTCAAAGGGACGTTTTATATAAACGTAGGCATTGAAATTTAAAATGCATAACAATATATTAAATCCTATGTTAAAGCAAGTACAAAATTAATTTTCATTCTTTAGTAGAAAAAATGTTGTCGTGTTTCATGTTCCGTATTAAATATGAGGTTATGCATATAGACAAGTAACTAGTTGATAAGTTCTACACTAAGAAATTCCTTGTTGGGATACAACACAGAGAAAAATTAAAATTTCTTGATAGTTATTATCAGCTTTTAAGTCCTATAGGCACTTACTTATTTACCTTATGGCTTAAGGTTAGACTAGGTTTAAATATTATTTTAATTATGAGTACACACACACACACACATACTGTACCACTCATTCAGTGGAAACTGGGTATCATGATTATAATACAATTACATGACAAAAAATATATACACATACGTATAAAGCAGGTTAATTAAGTCTCTCCTTATTTGGACACATGAACTTTCAATTTAGAAAATTGTAACAGCAGGGGAGAGAGCTGAACGGGTCATATCAAGTCAAATAAAACGTTTTTATTGGTAGAGACTAATTTTAAGTTCGTGTGCATAGCACAGAAGCTGCAAATGCGATGTGAGTTAAAAAAGGGAATTAGGTAGTATAGAGCCCTATTAAGTAAAGGAAGGAACTTCTAGGTCCTTCAGTTTGTAGGATTGAGAAACTGATTTGTTTCATGCTACAAAAGTTTTATTACATTTTTGGGACACACGAATGTACTTTATTATTAGATTTAGACTTGGGGAAAACAAGGAAGCCGAATCGAATCTTAGAGTTTGATGTACGGCACAATTGTATGTCTTAGATTGTTAGAATATTGGTGAGTTGAAGATGAAGTTCCAACTTCTAAAAGGGTTAGGGTGATTGTCAAGGAGAGTTATTGGTGTCACTTTGAGTCAGTTTATCATGAACAATCACTCCCCATCTCTGACTGCTGGGAAATAGTTATGAATGGAACCTGTACAGTGCATGCAATTTTACAATCTCCTGTCGATTACTTACAGTTAAGTATGTTAGTTTTAGTATCTTTTTTTTGATACAATATATGAAACCATTTATGAAGCTTTGCTTTAGCAGCTACAAACAAATAGATGAGATCTTTTGACTAAAAGTAGTATAAAGGTCTCTAAAGGCAAAAAAGAGTTCGATCTTCTAAAAACAGCTAAACCTTAGTTATGTGAAGGTTGTAGGTTCGTATGGGTAATGGAGTAATATATTTTGTGCCTGAGTGGTTTTATTAGGACTTGAGAGAGCCGTCATGTTGAATTAACTCTTGTGTAACCCTCAACTTGCCGTTTACCAGTTTTACTTTACCACTATCAAAAGGAAAAGTGACTTACTTAAGTGTATCAAGCGTTAGACTATAGGTATATCTGTCTGGCTAAAAATGTGTAATCCATAATCGTAAGAAACGGTTGCGAGAGGAGAGACTTATTCGAACTTACTAGAATGCGGTGAGTGGATAGTTACACTTGTTAAAGTGCTTTAGATGGATGAAATGTTTGTGTAATATTATTAAATGAGGATATAGATTCATACGAACAAAACTACAACTACTTCTGTCATCCTCGAATGCGATTCGAAATCATACATTTTATATGGGCTATTTGCTCCAGAATGGAAATGCGATGTGGAAAGTTGTTAAAAGATGCCGAAGTCGTAATAACACTTGAAACAGAGTTGCAATACTCTGATGTATGATATTAGATCTATAAATCTCATTGTGAAAATAAGGTAAATAAAAAATTAGTTGGGACTTGGTTGGAAAGTAACTACTACTACTGGAAGTATGAATCTTAGAGAGAAATGCATTTTTTCGTTTTATACCAAGGACAAAAGCTATAGTATAATTCTATTCCGTTTGTACCAAAAGCGATTCTAATCTTGAGAAGTTCTAAGTTGTAATGCAACAGACCCCGACTTACTGGAGTCCATTTCTTCTTCTTGGTCTTAGATTTTCTAATACTTTGACTTGACGACTATTCTCTGCAGTATTTCTATTCACTAGTCACTCACTACTAACTATGCATATGTGTCTCGCTGCCGCAAAAATGCATTTTGGACAAGAAATAATAGAACAACCATCGTAAATCTGGACACAAAAAGTTACAAGCTATTTAACGAGAGTTTTCGAGACTTGTCTATTTTCTTCTACTATTTCTATACACTTTTGTTTAACTTGGGTCTTTCTCGCCTATTTTTCCAGTTGTGAAAATTCGTGAACATCTTTAACAAGCTTAAAAATTCACTTGTACTTGTAGAGTTGAGAATAAATGTACTTTTAATACTTTAGAGTTTGGAATGCAAAACAGAGACAGTTTTACTTTCGAAATATATTATATCATTTCATTAACATTAAAATAATGCATGCATTTTGTAAGTACTTGCATTTTAATCGACACTATGTAAATTGTTGTCACTGTCGGTAGTAGAGTCCACGAAGAAACAGCAAAGAAAAGAAAACACGGAATTTTTATTAAAACAAGATCCAAGAGTTTTTTGCAATTGACATTTAGAGCTAGAAAGGTTCTTAGTTCTTGCAATTATGTAGCCTACCACGAGAAGAAAATAGAATTGTATTTTATTTCGGTTATGTGCAGTTGCATTTCAACTGGATAATATGACTTTGAACTTATCCTTTGGATGCAGAAATAGAGAGTGAGCAGTAAATCCGAGACTAATGTCAAACAAGCGATTAAATGAAGCGTTTTACTACCCTTGATATTTCAACTGACTGAGAAACAGAGATCGAGGTGTGAAGGAAGAAATAGGTTTTCAGTGTCTTATATTATCATCTCGTATATCTCATCTTCAGTAAATATTTTTAAAGGGTATGAAATGAGATATAACATATAACAAATGCCGTTTTTGCAATCTGATGTTTTTTCTGTGATTTAATGTACGGTTTATTATGCGTTTGTCACCCCCTTTGTTTTAGCTTACTCTATTTCTTAAAACTAGGGAAAACACAGGATTGTGAACTTGGGAATTAGAAAAAGGTGATGCCGATTGCCGATCAGATTAATACGAAATGATTAGAAACTTTAAAAGTGCTGTGGTGTAGATTTACTTTAAATTTTATATTGATAATGTAAAATAACTAGTGAACCCAATTGAAACTTTTTTGCATAATGTTTTGAATTCTCATAAATGGGAAAAACTCAAAACTACCACTAAAAGCTGCAACAAACTACTTTTTACTCACAAATACAATTAATTCGCCCGAATAGCGAACTCATTGGCGACAGCCTTATACTATGAAGTAACAATAAGTAAATTCAATTGAAATATACATTTTAAAATATTATTAATCATTTGAATTATTGTTATTAGTAATTGTCATTATATCTGTTTACTTCTGAATTTAAAAATCTATGATAGGAAAAACTCAGAATCGTCACCAAGCTGCAACAAACTACTTTTTACTCACAAATACAATTAATTCGCCCGAATAGCGAACTCATTGGCGACAGCCTTATACTATGAAGTAACAATAAGTAAATTCAATTGAAATATACATTTTAAAATATTATTAATCATTTGAATTATTGTTATTAGTAATTGTCATTATATCTGTTTACTTCTGAATTTAAAAATCTATGATAGGAAAAACTCAGAATCGTCACCAAACACCAAGCTGCAACAAACTACTATTTACTTATAAAGTCACAGAGATGAAAAATGAAAATTTTTTCATCTCTAACAACGTTGTAAATACAGTTATTTCATCCTAATAGTTCATTAGGTCGCTGGCCACAGCCGTCGTATGAGTTGTGAATCTATTAATCGTGATTTTTCGTCCTTAATACAATAGCATTGTGTGGTTGATTTAAATAACGATTAGCATGCCTACTGAAACAAAAGATAATATGTATTTTTGCTAAAGATAAGTTTCAAATCGATATTACTAACCTTCACCTAAACTAAAAATGCAGACAATTTCCCTTTTAATAAAAAAGTACTTGAAATGGGAGAATTTTTTAAACTACATAAGCAAGAAGGAAAAAGCTGAGTTCCGACTCCTACACGTTCACGTAATTCCTTTTCAGTTTTTGACGAAATTAGTTGCGTCCTTTGAGAAAGGTCTTGTTGACTTTTGGACACAAAGGATACTTTGGGGATTGAATTTGTTGTGAGTTGAATGAAATGAATGCATCATTCCGTGAAGGGAAAGCATGAGACTATGACGAGATAGGTTTAGTAGTGCACAAACAAAGATCTTAAAGATAGAGCTAATGTTGATAGTGAACAATAAGATGGAAAGCGAGTTTCAAAGAGACAGTCTAAAGAAGGCGGAGGGTGGCTAAGATAAATTGCCCTGTCGACTCCAAGTTATACAAACTTTGCAAACATTTCTCAAGGTTTTAGGATACATTAGAGATGAGAAAGATTTCACTTCTCCATCGAGTCTCTTTTCTGTTTCATGTAAGATTCTCAATCTACCAGGCCAAGATAACCCAAGTGTAGTTGGTCGAGCAATCTAAACTTTTCTTCCTTTTTTGGACTAAAATGACTTAAACTTTCACTGACGGAAATCAAAAGAAAAAGCATAAGCAGTAATACAGTAGTACCTACATAGAAGTAGCAACGTAATATTAACATAACACCACCTAACTGAATACAAAAGAAATGAACGTCGAGCTTACAGTTTAACCTATTGATAAAGCTTACAATCCCGAAGAAGTTAACCTCTGGCTTGGGTTACATTTGCGTACATTTAGAAGGAACCGTTTATAAGAGCTGTACCATCATGTTTTTAAAAACTGTTCTTATTACACTTTTCAAGAACTTTTCAAAAAACTTCAAATGGAACGGTCAGAAATGTAATTTAAGAATTTCATTCGAAGATGAAATTTTGGTTGGTCGGTGCTCGTACTCATATGAGTATATTAGTAACATTGATGATGTAATGCAATAATGCGAATGTGTAATTATATAGGGATGTCACATCATAGTTCTGTAAGTTGTAACTGTCTGCCTTCGTATTATTCTGTCTGACAGGAGCAGAATAGAAAACTGATCTGAGGGCTTAAGAAGCCAAAGGCTTGGTATAAACTTGCCTAAATCTAAATCTGTTTTTTGGATAATGGAGAAGCTATGCTTTTTAGACCTAATGTCGCATAGATTGAGTGAAAAACATGTATATATTTTTGAATGAAATTATGCTTGCATCATATGTGGTTTTATGAAAGAGTCCTCATCTGCATCTATACAAAACAACTAGGTATCTGCACTGGTACGACTGATAGTGACTAGCCTAGATTAACGATTCACTTCGAATGATAAATTGTGAATCAGGGAGCTGACATTTAAGAAGTCACTTTATAATATATGCGTCCACAGAAGAACTTTCACGATTTATTGAGTCACGGTTGACCTCACCAGCTCACTATTATGTTCCATGTCTCGTAAATATGCTTTCTACTACTAAGAGTAGTCATACTGGGTGACTTGACTTGTGACTTGGTCCTACTTTCTTGCATTGTTATGTTGCATTAGATTACACGAAAAAGCATCATGTCATCCCTAATTGCGACTCCGACCTTCGTTTTCCAACTACTAAAATTAAACTGTGTATCCTACAATCTACTTAAATGCAGACAAACTGCCGTTTTTGGGTTGAAATGCAATAAATCGTAGACATTTAGTTTGAATTCGGATGTACGATGTACTTCAGAATTATAACCGTTGTAAGATGTTTCAAATCGGGTGGTATAATGTTTATGTTGTTAATGTTACCTTGAAACGAAGTTATTAATAATTTATAATAAAGCCTTTTTGTGATTTGATTGCAGGTATCTTACGCCGTTTACGAACCTGAAAATGGACATTGTAATGAAATCGGATTGTCCACAACCTACGGTTCAGGAATTGCTGGAGAAGGTGCTGGAACTAAACGAATCCAAATCCAACCACCAACTCCTTTGGCTACAATTCTTTTAGTGGATAATCAAAAATCTTACAGGATTATCAAAGCAGATGCAAGTGACGCTGTTAAACTCTTAGTTCCACAAGGGTCACTCTACCCTCATGCTAAATTCTATGTTCCAGTCATTGTTGGAAAACATGACCACCAGTCTATCGTGGCTTTCATCATGAGGTCAGTCAACTTCTTATATACAAGATTCCGCTTAACCCGCTTTCCTTGTTCGTTCTTCTACATTCATGGTGGATTTGAATTCACTTGATGATAATGATAAGTGGAAAATACTGGAATATTCTTCATGTGGAAGTGAAACTAGGCAAGCAGTATGGACATGGGGACATACATGACTATAGATAAAGATTATTATGATAATGTTTTAGTTGTTCAGGAAGAATACTACCACTTGGATATATATATCGTTCGGAGTGAAATGACTTGGTTAGTTCTTCAAGTGGTTTTAGTTCTGGTTCGTTGTGATTTGGCTTGAACCATGTAATGGATTTGGGTACGAGATTTGCATAGACATAACTGTCGCGTGAAACCTTTAGTATCACTTGGAGACAAATTATGAAGAGGATTTTCTCTCTGGCACTCGTTTTAACAACCTTTTCAAATGATACTGAAGTTAGTTGAGAGGCAAATAAAATTGGTAAAATGGGATAAGGTGCTTTAGCACTGGGGACGTGGGGCTATGATGGGTTTCGAGATGAAATACACTTTCATACCACATAACATTCATAAGATAGATAGAGTTATGTGATAAGCTGTTAACTTTGTGTCTTGCTTAAGATCTGGGGGGTATGTGTGTTACAACGCTCCACACGTGGATTCTTAGACGATAAGATTTTGCATCATCCAGTGTTTATATTAGAAAAATACACTTTCATAAAGATAGCAGTGAAATTAAAAAATGTGTGACTGACTGTTTTCATGCGCTGACTTACTTCAATCATTCTATCTATAGACGAGACCCTTAACGCCCTTATCGGGGGTATGGGCAATGTTTCTTTCAATCTCTTATTATAAAGTTTCATATAGACTTTTTGCATCTTCTTAAACTGAAGTCATTCATATAATCAAATTACTACAGTAAATTTTTAAATGGGTAAAAAGACGAATCGTAGAAATGTTTGTTCGTTTGCTGGTATGTATAATAGCTGTCCCGTAGGTAATATAAAAAAAATGTTAAGTGTTTGGTTTTAAAGAAGGAAGCAGGGCTTAGCTCTCGGAAGGACGAAGTTTATGTTGTCATTTTGTTAGATTTATTATTCAAGTTAAGATTCAGCGAATAGTTTATGATTATTATTACGAAAGATGGATAGATAAGATGATGATGGCATATATACAAACGTACTGTTTATTTTTTGGTTGGGGTTACAACTTAAAAACGTCAAGAAGTTAAATGGTGCTAAAGAATCAACATTTCTCATGGGAGACAAAAGACATAAAAATTTTTTTTTTACGCGTGCAATGAATATTTTGGATGTATATTTGCATCCGCCATACGCATTAACATTTTTGGGCTCGATCTGTTCAGTTATTAAAAATTTGAAACAAAAAAAAATTCTCAAGTCTCATAAAAGGGTAATGGCTTACTAACTACTAGCAGTGGACCTGTATACTGTACTTGCCACATGAGTTAACCTTCATTCAACTGAAGCTTGATGACCCCAGCTTTGTTATCAAGTTTTCCAGAGAAATCAATCATTATTTTTCAACATTACTTCATACTTGAACAGCTTACTCAAGAAGAGGTGGTATCATTCAATATACAGGTACAAGAAAATATAAGATAAATGCTGAGAAAGAATTTTTTTAGTGGAAAGTCGCCCTTCAATTTTTTTGATATAAAATGGTTGAGTAAGCTTTAGGAAGTAAATCATTCAAGATAGAGAGGAAAGGAAAAGGGCGTTTCAATAATTTCTAAAGACTTTGATACACATATTTTTTAGTCTTGTACTTCGTATCAAGCACATGCAGCTAGTTTTTGAAAGGTCTTACCACTTTTCTTAAAAACTGTGATAACATGTTTCAAGACTTCTGTGCCCATACAGTGGTGATATTCATCTTAAGTTGTGTAAAATGTAGGTATTTATATGTAAGTGTGCGTTTTGAAACTCTCCATAAGCTATGAATATACCTAATCTTTCTTTCCGGAAAAAGTATTAAAGTCAGAGCGACACTAATCTCCCGTTTTTCATCGTGGTCTTTCACTTGAAAAACGAAATCAGAAGAGTAACACACGGTTAAGCCTCTTTTCTATAAAGACTTCCAATCCTTTACAGTGCATATTTCCTTGTGTGTACCAGCATGTACGTTATAATTTAGTCCTTAGAGGACATTTAACATATAAAGGAGATATATCTTAGGAATGTGCCTAGAGCACAAGGGGATTATAGAAGTGTTATAGTCTGACTTGAAAATGAAATCATCGAAGGAAGGCTTGGGTACTTGGGATCAAGTAGGTCTGTGTAGTGGTTCGTTTCGTAGTGATGATGGCTTGTGGTAGCAGTCTAACTTTTGGTTTGTTCTTTTGAAATATATCTGCTTGAAAGAAAGTAAAACTTTAGTTGAGTCGCATATAGTTATGCAATGCAATGTTTGATTATGTTATGTTATAGTTGTGCCAGTTGTGTAATCAGTGGTGGTGGTGGTGATGATGATGGTTAGAAAATTTTTATTTGGGATTTTAAGATCACTCAGGGTCGGAATTATATAAGCAGTAGGGTTGAGCTGGATCATCATCACACCACCGTAGAAACTATCTTACTTAATCCAAAGAGCTTAAAATTGAGGATGCAAAAAAATCCTTTGGTTCATAGGTGACTGACAACTACATAAGTAAGATTCCATGGGATGCAATGCCATGCAAGGATTCTTCGTGATATGATCATGAGCTTGCTCTTTGAGATTTGTTCCAGTTTTGAGAATTAAGTTGTAAAACCCAGCAAGAAAAATAAATGCTGGGTAGGCTGAAGGCAGACAAGCACGCAGGCATGTAATAGCTTAAAAGCTTTGCATAATAATAAAGTCATAACTTTTTCTTGCACTTGAAGATATGGGCTAAGAATGTGTAAAAGAAAAAGGTTGGACTCAGCTTCCTAATACCTTTTCGAAAAAAGTTGCATCATGGTCAAATTATGAAATATTAAAAAAAAGTACAAGTATACTGGTACGGCACAAGCTCATTACTGCACACTTATAAAAATGCACTTTGAGAAACATGCAAAAAGCGTTTGTTGATTTTAGAGCATAGGAAGAAAGGCTATTTAGAAGTGTAAAGATTTGGAGAAGAAGTAAAAAGGTCGCAAAAAATCAAAATAACCCTTGTTTGCTTCGTCGTTGCAAAGCAATGACATTTTTAAGCGAAAACAATCCAGTATCTATCCAAAATGTACAGGATTTTTGTAATCAACGATTACATGGGTATAAACTTCAATAATCTTTCAATTCACTATCTTTCAACTGCATTGAAGAAATCTTAAACAGCTAAAGGCGTAACGATATTTACATCTAGATGGGTCTAATTTATTTCAACCAAAAAAGGAATTTCTGATTCCCAAAAAATCTGAAGAATCACAATGTTGGATGATGTTCCGTGGTCAAAACCAGAATGTATTAAGGAAATAAGTATTACGGGAAAATATCCCGAAGAAATGTGTCGGTGTCATTGCATTTTGACATAGAAACACGCCAATAATAAACATATAAAGTATTTTAATAAAAAGTGAACTTCGATAGTTTTGAATTGTGCATTTTTTATAGGCGATACCAGAAGTTTTATTTTTAAAATCTTCTTGGTTGCAAGCGAAACCCACATGCAAAAGTTCTGATAGGACGTCAGAGAAAGGACAGTATAGAACAACCGTTATAAAGAGCCAAATCTGGTAGTCCAAGGTCGCAGGAAATGGATAATACTCTTTATCTGGATCTTTGACTTGCTATGCAGAAAAGCACCATTAATAGAAAAACTGTAGTATTTAAAAAATCACAACATGCGCTAGTTAGAGATGTAAAATATTTATAAATATGGTCGTACAGTTAAATTGAAATAAGACATTGCTACTGGTTTTCACTATAAAATAAGTACTTTCATGGCACATTATCTATCTTCACTTTGGGGTGGAACAAGTAATGTTTTGAATTACGAATAAAAAGTAACCTAAAAATCAGTCAAGTTTAGCTGTATCGATAAGCCCACATAATCCTGAGCCAAGATCCACAAACTTACATTAATCTTCATATTTGCCACACACATGTATATGGGTAGATTGCAGGTGGGTGATGGAATGAAAATTCCATACTTCGTTTCAAAGTCATTTCGTGACGTTCTTCTTCTGAACGAATAAAATGATTTTTTCGTATCGAATCTCACATCCAACGGCAGAATGTATTCATTCTTACTTATGCTTTCCCAGTTGTATTTGTGCTTGAGCTCTCTGTCTCTCTAGAGAAAGAAAGCTGGAACAAGGCAAGGCAAGGGTAGAAAGTAAAATTGGAAATGAAGGGGAAAAATTCCATGTTTTTTAAACTCAGTGGATGGGTGTGGGTGTCTTGTGTAAGATTTCTTCATGTGATACGATTTTTTTTGGTTTGTTGTTTCCGACAAGTGTTCCGTATCAGGGATCAGGGTATCTCCTTTGTAAGGTATTATTCGATGTATCGGTAGGACAAGGTGGATATTTCTTTTTCAGCTGAGATTTCTTCAGATGTGGTATCGATACTGATACCGAGTAGAGCTATCCCATTCAATCGTATAATAATATCATGATCCGTTACTTCCTTGGAATTTTAAACGAAACAAAAGGAAAACATTGAAGATGTATTTTTTTCTCTCCTTGTATCTTTGTTTTTTCACGTGTTTGTAATTTTTTATGGGAAATGTAAACGAATTACGTACATAAGGGCGTTTCTTATATAAAAATAAAAGGAATATAATAATCTTAATCTATATAAAGTAATCTATACAACATACGTGTTTTGTTCTCATTCCTGTGTATTTGATTCTTGAAAAACGATTTAATATTATTTTACTTCTTGTCTCTTAAATTCAATTCTGTTGAATGAGTTTGAGTTCAAATACCAACCACCATTTGTGGTTTAGCACTTAAGTTCGAGAGTTAGGTTGAAAGGCTGAAAGGGTTTATTTAGATGCAAGTTTAGTAAAGTAAAATAAGGAAGAGAGACACGGGGGGTTTTAGTAAACAGAAATTTGCATTTTATTTGGCATAAAATGGCACTAGAAAGTTCAGTGAGTTTACTACTACTCGAGTGTATTGGCTATTTTGTATTAAAGCATTTAGGGTAAATTTACGGGCAACAACGGGAACGTTATTATTATCTTTAAGTGTCTAGCTATCGCATTGTGCCTATGTTATGCCATCATCCATTCTGGAATAGTGTATCGCACTCTAAAGTTAAGTTAAATATCATCCATTAAGGATTGGGTTGGGTGTAGAGGGCTTTAAATCTAACTAATCTCATTGTACGTACTACACTACTGGAAGAAGTACTAAGGATAAGTGCCTTAGCACCGGGACTAGATAGGGTATGCATACCTTTGCAGTCTTGACTGGCTCATTTCATGGGATAATAAACTGGCACAAGTGTTTCGTCGAGAGAGTAATTTGCATAAATCTGTTGAAGTGTATTATGTTCAGGTTTCTCTCATTTTGGTCCTTAGTCTTGTTTCTCTGTATTGTATCATCATGAGAGTTCCGCTTCACTGGTGGTGGTAGTTGGTCCTATTAAGGGCCTTAGACACCCTCTGTTTAGACATAATAATAAACTGGCATTACATCAAATAAAATTGTGTCTCTGCTCTACTCTTCCAAGTTTCTAGTCGATGAAAGCGTTCTCTGATGATAATATGATTACTAGTGCATCTACTCATCGGTGGTTACTTCTCCTTTGACTTGGGTGGCTAGTAGGTATGCACGTGGGTGTTAGCATTGTGGGTGTGGAAACCTAAAAACATGGAATAAACCTCTTTACAAAGTAAATATCGTGCTTAATTAATGGGAAGTTTGTGTGGTTTTTCATCAACTTATTGTTGTCATTGTCTCTCTTCTCTATCTTCATTGGTGGCACTCATCCATCCATCTAAACTATCCTTTCTCAAGTGTCCTACCTTTTACCTACTTGTAACCGAACTGTAACGTCCATTATGATGAGTATGAACATCCGAAGTCCTTATGGCGAAGGAGTTTCAAATCGTTCTTTCACGCAGAAAGTATAATACGTTAAAGAAAGGGCATGAAATGTTACCTTTTTAATCGACCTTCCTGTAAACTTTCTGTTTTCAGAAGTTTAGAAAACAAAGCGATCCTTTGTGTGATTAATTAACTAAAGTTTACAGTTTTTTGAATGACTATTAGAGCTGTAAAATGATCCCAGAACGAAATTAAGTCGATGAAAAAAGCTTTGATCAACTCTGAGCTTGTTTATATAAACCAATTTATACTACTTATATTTCATGACATAAATTTTGTTACCTTTAACAAGCAATTCAATCTGATTTTGAGTTGTTGTATCATTGTGAGATATATTATATTGCTGCTCAGTACCTTCCAGCAAAATATCAAGTTCCAAATGATTTGTTTATCTCGATTGTCAGATTATGTATCGAATCTACAGACAAAACTTTCAAGTCACGAGCTCGACTCACAACTGTACAAGTTTTTTATTTTTACTAAGGGAAATGAAATGGTTAAAGTTCAGGTGGGATATAAAGGGATAGCTTGATAACAGTCACAAATAATTCACAGAAAGCACAAGTAATATATCTGTCGTTAAACAAGCGTAGATAAAATGTGGTTCATATCGGATATCTATATGGAGTCAAAGCAAGTCTTAAATTCTTAAAGTACTCGAGGGTCCAGTCATAACCTTAAATATAAAATTGGATATGACTGCCTATTCCACTTTTAAAGATTGAGTAGATTCATATGCTACACAGATCAGATGATCAGCTTGTGCCTGCAGAGAGGATTGCATTAGGAACTTGAAAAGCAGGTCCCTTAAGGCAAATTTATGTATCTGACTAGAGGTAGTGGTAGAGACAAATGAATCGTGATGATTTTGATGAAATATTATTATTTTGGATGCTATATGAAATATGTAAAAAATTGTCTCGTATATTGTAAATAAAATCTTGTACACGCTATCTTATATCAATTGAGGCAGGCAGGTAACGCAGGTAGTTTGTATTTTATATGGTTAAGCTTACGAGACTTGGGGGGTTTTTTTGTGGATTATGTTAGATAATTCAGCTTTTTGCTCACACATTCTGCAGAGTGTAGTAAAGTAAAAAGAACAATCTGTTGAAAAATCCAATCTTGCCTGAAGAATAATTGTGGAGTGATCATGATGATTAGAAACAAAAAATAGGTTATTTATTAGACTAACCTTTTGATATTTATTTCTCCATGCAGGGATGTAGATTCCTTATCATTCTCTTGGCCTTGATGTGATCTATTTGCTTACGAGTTGTTAATAGCAAATTAAGCGAATGATTCGAAACTGACACCCCTCAAGGACTTGAAGAGTTGTTATCAGAGTCTATGTCAATGCAATCCCAAGAAGTCATGCCAGTTATTTGTTACGGATAAAACAGTCTTCAAAAAATAAACCCTTAACTTTTATACTGTTTTAAAACGGGGTACTGTTGTTAAATTAGGCATATAACTAATTTTGAGAGATGAGCAATAGATAATATCTGTTGTACGGATTCTATGCATGTTTTTATATTTTCAAATTAATTGGAATCTCTTTATAAGTATTTGTCAATTACAGTTTCACCATTTAGACGTGTTTGCGTACGAGTTGATCACTAAAGATTTATATAACTCGTATGATAAACAGTGCTGAAACTTCAAAGGCTTTACAAGACGATATTGGAAAGGTATAATTTTTAGAAAAAATTATTTGTTCAAAGATAAGCTACGAAATTGTAATATTTTATACAAAAGAAGTATCAGACAGAAAAGAATAATAATATGGAATGGAACTATTATTTTCTATCTTATTTTCCAAAACGAAATTCAAACAAAACCAAAGTAAAAGAAGAGATTACTTAAAAAATATATGCATGACTAGTATGTGACAAAGGCTTATTTTTCAATCTTCTTTCCTTCAAAGGAGGATTTCCATGAAAAAGGGATTTCATTGTTATGTGAACATGTAATACGATTTTATTTAGCTGGGAAGGATGTAACTGTTGTCTGGAAAAGTGAAATTGATGTACGTCTTATGTCTTCTTTTGCAACGTGACGTTGAGACTATAACCTATGTTGGCTTGTTTAGCACATACACATTTTGTGTTACAGAAATCTTTATTAATTGAGTAAACTAAAATGTATTCCTCTTTGTACTCCTCATTCTTTGAGAAGAATACAAATAATAATAAAAGCATGTAATCTCAAGTTGATCATGCATTTTCATCAATGATATTTTAAGCGTAAAAAATACAAATAAGAAATTAGTAGGTTTAACCTATGGCAAACAAATTAAAAAAGGTGAGCTTGTGCTGCTAATCAAGCAAATTAGAACAATTATAAATTGGTATGCTCACCTAAAGTTTTGTAGCAGTAGCCTAGAAGCTCAAGTAAATTATTTGTTGAATGTAAAATTACAATTACAAAGAAGAAGAAACATATCAAAACCTGCTTGAAAATTGATAAATTAATCTATCGCTGACTTTGACAACCCATTGAAACAATTTACATTACAATCCGTAAACTTCCCTTTCACTTCATGTCCTTTAAATAAAACATGGAGAACAGCCTGAAATTACTTTTACTTTTTTCAACTTTTCTCTCAGTTAATCATATCAGGTTAAGAACATTCGCATGATTAAATAACAATGATAATATCTGTCTTGCCCGTCTGCCACCTTATATGAAGTTTCAAGTATTTGTGGGTACTCTCGTGGAAGTGATTTCTGAGCAAAATGGATCTTCCAGCAAATTATACAACAGATGAATTTCTTTCTATTTCCATGCATAGAGAATTGGGTGATGATGATCATGATCATTGCTGATCGTGTAGTCTGACATAATCCCATAATTCTAGTAGTGTAGATGTGCATACTATACCATCATATTACTTTTTGTCTATACTTCGTAGAGAATATTCATCAATGTGCTCGAATAATAAGATGATGACGATCAGATGGTACATGGTGATCTGATCACTATGCAAAAAGAGTTTGTGAAACTTGATCATTCATCCGTATGAATTCTTTTCATATTATTATCATCAGTTTAGCCGATCTCGATAGAATGTTGAAGGAACTTTTGCTGAGCTCTAGCTCCCAAATGTTCCCACTAAAGAGAGATAGAGTCAGGTCTCAAAGATAAAGTGAAGAATCAAGAACCTTTTTCAGAATTCTGCTTTTTTTTCTCCTCAATAAAAATAAACGATCGGAATCTCACTGACTCACTGAGTTCGTTCGTCTTTTGAAAAGTCCAAGAACTTCCAGAGACTTTTTTCTTTCTTGAGGAGAGCAGTCCATGTAGAATTATAGATGATGTGATGTGACATACAAGAAGAATATCTTTTAGGCATTTGATCCTACTTTTTCCATCATGTCCTGATGCTAGTGGGTACCGTTACCACTACGATTCTCACGATCATTTTGGCAAAAAATACGAGACTTAACTTTTGGATAGAGACGACTCTCGTCAAATCTGTGTCATCTACCTAGATCTATCTATCTCTTCACCATTACACCCACCATCATTCTCTCTCCTGGTTTCTCCTTATCGACTCTGCTTATGTCTTTGGTAACATAAAAAATTTATGCAACATCGAAACATATAGGGTTGTTTTGAAATTTTAGGATAAAATTTTTTATTTTCTGAGCGTAATTTCCGTTTTCCAGGTCTTGATATTGCTATTTTTAAGTCCTATTTTAACCTTTGTACAGTTTGTACCTTTGACCTCCCTATAAGACGTTGGACCTGTGGAATTCTGTGAAGTCAAAGAAAATTTGTAGTTTACCTGATTTTTGAACGGTACCTGAAGTCTTCATCGACATGGTATATCATTGTATTCTTATGACCGACTTTTTTGATAATATTTTTTTTTGTCAAAAAAGTAAAAGAAGATCCTTTGATCTGTAAGAAATGAAATGTCACAAGGAAGTAGTGAAGTGAAGCTGAATGATGGAAGAACTCAAATCTTTTTTTCGTCTTTTTTTTGTAGATGAGTGAACCACCGTGCCTGTGTGCATTTATTTTATGTGTCTGTGTGTGTGTGTGTGTGTGTGTGTATCGTACCATCACTTACTTTCACCCTTATTTAGACAGGGAGTAACGCTCCCATGAGTTTTCTAAATGTCTATTGAAATAATAAGAATTACGTACTACGTTTTGCAGAAAGAAACTTGAAAATGAAGGAGAAACTAAATATCTAAGTATAAAAGGGAAATGCTGAAAGAGTAAATGTCTCAGGGCTGTCAGGATTTTGCGAAACTCATTAAACTGCTGAAAATATGCTTGTAAAGAAAAATTTTTTATTGTGAAGAATATTTGATACTTTGTTTGCTGAAAGTAGTGAAAAAGGTTATTTGAAACTGTTTATCTGAAGCTATGATTTGGATCTTCATTAAAGTTATTTTCCCTAAAATTTGACACTGTTAAGAATTTGCAGTGATGTTGAGTTTCATTTTATATTCAACGAGGATTTTGCTAAATTTAATTTGAAATTGAAGAAAGCTTTGCTTTGATTTCTTGTTATTTCAAAACAGATAAAAACATTCAATTTTTTATCTTGAGACATTAATGCAAAAATTCATTCTTTCTGCTTGTTTGATGATGTCGTACTGAATTACATGTTAAATGTTGCACCTGTCACTTTCGTCCTTAACGAACATAAAGGATTATCATCTTGAATTTGAGAGCCATGAAAATTGAATTACAAACTTTCCAATAATGCATTTAGTTTGCTTACTAATACAAATCTTAGAATTCCATGAGTTCTGTTTTTATTTTCTGACAAAATTATTTGCACGGGTATGTAACATTTGTGCAATAAAACATTAAAAATTATGCTTAAGTTAAAACGACAAGTGTATTTATGAAACTGTAGTTACTCATGCCAAAGATGAATCAAATTTCAAATTAGTTTTAAAATAGAATTCCAGGTTTTTCAGGCATCGAAGCATCTCAAGCAATTCAGTTGCTTCCGACAGCGTCAGATTATTAGCATCACTTTTTTAAATCGAAAAGATCGATTTAACTGGCAAAATTAATGTAGTTAGTTTAGCTTAATTGCACTCGTCTATCTTCAAATATTTTACGCATTGGAAATTGTGAAGAATTTTAATTAAATTCTTAAACGGTGTATGTCTTATTTACTAAAAATAATCAAACCTGGGCGTACTAGTCTTGGAAAATGTTACAAAAGACAGCAAAAAGAAAAGTTTTTTTTTAACTAACTAGAGAGACACCGAGAACGCTCAATCACTTCTAATTTTTTGAGTTCTGAAATGAAATCTAAAAAATGATATCTCATGTTTACAGACATTTTTTATCACAAAATTCTTTTGAATGTTTGTACACAATTGTGGACATCAAAAACGATAAATTTTTAGAGAAGCAGGCAAGTGAGGATTTTTAAATAACATATTCGTTCTTTGACTACATCATTGGATTGTTAATGCATTGAATTTTACCATCCACTTTATTTCCCCCGTTGTTGTACGCCAAGTCCACGTCCCTGCGAATTTTCATTATAACTTTCAGCAGAATAGACACCAGCTCGGCTTCTTTTTATTCATTGTTGGAAAAGGAAGTTTACATTGTTCTCTAGGAGTCTATTGTGTGTGAAATGAATCGATAGAGTAATTTCATTGTGAATCAAATATATACATACATATCTACTCTTTTTGGTTGCCAAAAGTTTTGCATTTCGTGTGGCAAAAATATCGATTCATTTTACTTATTCTTCTTGGTGTGTAAAAGATTCTGAAATATCTAGAATGGAATGTGTTTCTCTTGGTAGATTCTACGGCTTAGATAAATTTTTGGGCTCGATAATAATAATTTGTTGGCTGACTAACACGAACAGGTACGTCATGTCATGCTCTACAAGTCTCATTATGATTTGGGTTGGTACATTTATCACGTTCTGTAAATTTGGTGAAGACTGGGAATTTGGACACGTAACTGGATCACGGTGTACAATTCCTTAGCAAGCATACATATGTGTTTTTGAAGTAGCAAAGTTCTTTACGTTCTCTCAAACTCCCGACTTTGGAGAAAAGCCCGACACTCGACACTAAAAACCATTAGTTTACAAGTATAGTTTGTACATCCATAATCCTTGAGAATTTTGAAATATTGAACAAGCGTGATTATTACGGATTATGCTATTACCGGGTTACATAGGGGTCATCAATCATAAAATCCCCTTGTGAGTAGAAGATTTAGCTAATAATAATATTTCAAGAGGTACAAAGGAAAGAAAGTCCTTGTGGGAGCTTATGCACTTAAGTTTTTTTACGGAAGCACATTGAGCTTGAATTACGTGGAGAAATTTCATTCATACTATATGTAGGTAGTACTAATAATAATAATAATAATAATAATAATAATAATAATAGTAATATTATATTAGTATTATTATTATTATTATTATTATGAAAATGAGCAAGGACGATTGGTCAAAGGTGAACAACTAAAATAGCTTTGGTGCATGAAGGAGTGAGTAAGAAATCCATTAAGGTTGTTAATGCTGCTAGGCCATGTTAAGAAAACAATTTGGAATTTAGACTTCGTGGACGATTCGCAATTTACTTACATAATATGCAATACAGAGGTTCATTTGAATTGTTTGCCTGGCAGAATTGCGTGAGCACAAGTTAGAAAACTTGCAAATGTGTAATTTAAAAAATAACGTTTCAAATGAAAGGCATAGTACAACAATGTGAAATACCCTGAGAGTTTTTTTGCGTGAGCCTAAAAATGAAACGGAGTGAATGAAACTTATTTTACTGTGAATGAAATCCCTGAAATGATTATCATGTGAAGCAAATGCTGTTAAGATTCGGATTTTATTTTTCCATATCATTACTTAGTTTTGCGGATGCATAAACTATTAGTAGAAATAGCTTACAATAATTGTTTAATTTACAATTAACTAAACGTAAAGATTTTTGTTAAAAGGCTAGAGTGAATTGCTTTTGCAATTTTTTACGTACTGACACTCAAAGCATTTGGGATAGAAATGCCTGCCTGGCTTCTTATTTTTTAATCCCAAGATTATTTTTTCATCTTGTTTGTGTCAGGAAAAGAGCAAAAACACACATAACTCCCTGTGGGTTAACAAAACATTTGCAGAAACTCAAAACAAGGCATCATGTTACAACATAATAATTTTACTTTTACTCAATACTCAATATTGTGTTACAAAATGATATTTGAAAGTGAAATGCTGTAGGCTGTCTTAAGTTTAACACAAAGTTCTATCTGTGAAAGCAAGCAAAATCTACGCCGTTTTTTTTATCCATAAATAATCGTGTTTCCATCAAAAAACGACTTCGCAGTTGAAGTCCCCGAAAAATATCTGGAAGCGTTTGACAGTGACTGGCAGGGTGGCCAAGTGGGGCAAACATTCTATCTTGAGCATGAAAAATATTCCATTTTAATAATACGATTATATCTTCTTTTTGTTTACGCATCTCACACATTCTCTGAAGTTTTGACAAGTTTGGAAAATGATATTATAAAATAGAGAAAAGTACTGTCTTGTGAGTAAAACAAAATTCTGACAAAATTGTAGGAATAGGATTACAGAAAGTTCAGGGTGGTGGTGCTTTCTGACGTTAGCACACGGCTTAGGCACACAGAAAACAACAAGGTGTGTTTGTCATTGATTGATAGAAGAAAGCAAAACAGGTTTTTAATATTGATAACACAACTCATTTGTATTTTTGATAGGTGTAATGTTTATAAAGTAAGGTGATTTGCAATGTTATTCGCTTATCTGACAACCCTACTGAATTTAACTATTGAATATGTAACTGACACGTTGTCAACCTGTCATTGACCAAGTTGGTTTTAGAATTGAAGCATGCTACATAAATTCTTGACAGTTGGTTTCTCGTGTTCAAAATTAAAATGGAAACTGATTCAGGCATCTCATCAAAAATTTCGACAAGAAACACAAGAATTCTCTAAGTACGTTATTTTTGGCGAGTTTTTAGCTTTAAATAAAAAACGACCGTGGTGAAATTCGGTATTATGTACAACTCCCTAACTCAATAATAATTTATTGAGACAAAAAATATATGAAACGTTAGGGCTTTTAAACAAAGCGAAGAGCTATGATGTAAAGGCGATGAATTTTTTCAACTTGTAAGTATTTCATACCCATGGTCATGTAGATAAATATTATTAGGTCCGTTCATCTATCTCCAGTAGTTTTGAGCTTTTTTACACAAAAAAGATAATGGTGGCAACCTGAAGTAAAACCGCTGTTTCAGCTAAGGCACCAAGAAGGTAGGCAGAAAAGCTTAGATATAAGAGGTGTGACGCTTGATTCCTCTTGATTGGATTGGGATTAAGGAGAGGAAGATTGGATGGAATATTTGAACCGTAGGTACATCTACCAAGGACAGTAAGCATGTATATAATAAAATGTTACAGTATTAGTAGTAGTAAGTAGAATTTTCTAATATAAAAAGAGTGAGAAAGATGTAAGGTGTAAATTTGGGAGACATGAGTTGAATCTTAAATCTGAAATAAGCCCTGGTCTAAAGTACCAAGCTCTTGAATAGTTGTTGAGTTGAAAAGGTGAAAGTAGTGGAGTAGTAGTAATATCTAGGTGTAGAAGTAGTCCATGTATATTCCCGTGTCAAGAAAGTAAGACCAAGGGAAAAGGCAAAGGAAGAGAAAGTAGACACACAAAATAAAACTAAAAAACTGCGTTCCATTTTTATGAGAAAAATTCTATTCGAAGGAGCCAAGAAAATAATAAGTAGAAATTCACACACGAGGAAGGAATGAAAAAGTATATGTATCACTTGTAAATGTATCACACATACATAGGAGATGTGAAAATGTAATGTCTACCTATCTATATTATGTGCCTTCGAGATAAAGTATATTTATTGCGTTCAAATGTGGATTTCTTTAAAAAAAACATATCACTTTTTATTTTTAGTCGGTATCTGAGATCAGAGTGAAATATACGTTTTTAGTTTATTTTCAAAGAATTTAAATTTTTTTTTTGCCGATGAATTTTTACAGACAACTCAGTAAATTTCATTTCCTATATGTGTGTTGCATCATGTATTAACAAGCTGCTCTTAATGCAACACATAGGCCATGCATTAACAAGATTTTCCTTAGAATTAAAAAAAAAAGTTGTCTTGCATCTTTCAAAAAATACCCCTAGTCATATTTTCAAAATGTATCTTTTACATGCTGAGGAAAGGCAAAGGTTTCCAACTAGTTGCCTACCTCACCTGACTCTTGTATTACTCCTGTAAACGAGCCTATGCAACTACAGTAATGCAGTCTTCTTCAGAACAGCCAGGAAAAAAAGCATGAAAAAAAAAACGAAAAAATAGTTGTTGGCATGTGTAGAAAGTAGAGTTAGTATTTCATATGCATTATTGCACATAGCCAAGTCAGAGAGTACAACTAGACTAATTCAAGGATGATTTCATGTGAAAGTAAAAGTGAAAGTTCTCATATGGAATGAACTGCATTGCATCTACACTTGGATTATTATGGACTCCAGAGTTCATTTTCAACAAGACTAACAAGAAACTTATCTTTTTTTTTATAATATAGATTATACTAGTACAAGTACAACCACCTCTAGCCCTTATATTTATCTTGGACATTTTTATAGGTATTTACATTGCTCTGTGTGCAACTACTGTATCCTTTTACTTAAACTACATCAACTATGACCATTTCTTAGTCGAACGAACCTCAGCTGGATTGGAATGGAATGGAAAAAACTTTTTTTCCTATTTTTTTCAAGAAAGCAAATACTTCGTATGGGATTTTTATATAGTATGTACGGGAGTACACTTGGTTGGTACTTTCGTACTTGGTAATACTTTCACTTTAGTATTTGCTTTTTTGGTGGTCTTGGTGTTTCATATTGGGAGTAGTAAAGGTACTAGTATCAGTGGGATGTCTAGCATTTCTTAAAAAGTCTTGAAAGTCTCACTTTCTCTAACTATCCAACCAAGCCAATCTAATTCGCCAAGGGATTTTTATTATTATCATTGCACACACACAAAACACAGCTATTTCCAACGGAGAAAGATTGAACATAAACTGTTTCATAGTTATTGAAGTAGGAGGCAAAGGTATATCAATTTCTTGGTGTATTAATAATAAGAATGTTATTCGGTTGGAATATAACACTTAAGGGTGCTCTTTTTATAGAATTCATTCATATTTCTTAACTAACAAGCTCTGCTTAAAATAACCTAGCTCTAGTTTTAGTTCAGGATTTAATAAGCATGCAAGGTTGGGGTTTAAAGGCTACGTTTGTGGTCAGATTATGTAGCATAGGAGGGAGTGGAAGATGGATTTCTTGATGTTGAAGTAAAAAATGGGAGTGGTTTTGTTACTTGATTTAATTTGCTTGGTGGTGTGCAATTTTCCTTGGGCATTGCGGGTTCTTTCTTGGTCTCTTTTAGGAAACTAAAGTAGTAGGCAGATAAGAAATGACTAGACTACTAGTAAAAGGAATGAATGAATGTTATATGAGCAAATGGGTTGGAATGGACTTTCTGTCTCACTCACTTAAAGAAAATAAGAAAAAGATAGACATGTGCTTAGGCACTTATCTGTCTTGTAGTAAGACTGAGCACACGTTCTGTTCTGTGTGTTATGTACAGCAAGTCTGCAAGTGTTCAAGAGTTAAAAATGGCTTTAAATTCTTTTCACTACGAAAAAGGATAGACTCAAAAGTGAAGGGAAGAAAACTATTCTGACAAGTCGAAATTGAAGGTCCTATACCGTCTACAGCAGCATTTTCTAATATTAATATATGTTAAAGCATGTTGTAAATTCTAAATGGAGTATGGACTGGGTTACTTTACTTCCTGCTTCCGTCCGACTTTAGAAGAGAGCTAGGTAGACGACTACTGCATGTTTTGGAATTTTTCTTGAAAGGAGAAGCTCAAGTTGAACCAATTCTGGTAAAAGCTTGTACTTAAAGAATGCAAAAAGAAAGCTGTGTTGAAAGTTAGGAGTAAATGTACACTCAAGGTAAAAGCAGTTGTGTGTTGTATATCTACAGTACAGGGATGACACAGCTTAGGCACTAAGAGTTTTTACTTGCTGTGATCGTTCATAAATTATTTGCTGATAATCTATAATGCTCACATAGAATTTCTAACACTTTAGATGGAAAGGGTCAGCCAAGGAATGGTAAATTAAATGCAGATGCGCCCACCTAAGTTAAATCCATGGCGGATTGTCATGTCACACACTATTAAAGTTGGAGAAGTGAGTTCAGGCCCTTTTCCCTTACATGTTGTACAAAAGGCAAAAGGTCCAGGTAAAAGAAGTTATTTTTCTATACTCTTTCAATAAATGAATCAGCCATTAACTTATGAACATTTCCTCTAAGAACCTAGTTGCTTCAACATTTGCAAAAAACAGTTTATCCTTCGAATTCACAAGTAACTTCTTTTAGGACCATAGTAGTACATGAGTGGTAAAAGTAAAAAGTAGTGAAAAGTAAAGATAAGATGTGGTTTTGTTGTATATTGGATATTATTTCTGGTGCTGAATTTACACTCAAATGTTGGTTATAAATATAATAACGTTTTAAAAAGAGTTATACTTTAAACGAACTCGGAATTTTTACACTGTAAAAGCTACCCAAGACGAGTGTTGGAAACTGGCAATGCCGAATCGTGGTAGCCGTTGGTTAGTGTCAGGCAGGTATCCAGATAATACATTACAGTGGCTTTGTACGAGCCTTAGTGAAAATATAGGAACGGCAGTAGTAAAGGTTAATATAGTAGATAGTGGTGGTACGAAGAATGCATAAAACATGGTTTTTTTAGACGGAAAAGAAAGTTCAAGAAAAAATGAATGGATCGATGAAGTAGAGAAAGCCAAGAGAAATTATGGGTTTCGTTTTTACGACGGATATTCTATTGGCAAAGTTTCTAATATTTAGTAAGAAGTGGAACAAAACTAAACTAAATTGTATATGTTTCATATCAATGAGGGGCAGTAATTTGTGTATTTCCTTTTTGTTTTGAGGCATTTGACATGCAAAAATACATCCAAAGATTGTTTCGAGTAGTTAAAATGGAAAAATACATACATAAAATGTAGGATTTGTAAGACATTTTTTTCATTGTGCAAAAGAAAGGTTTTTAAAAAAGAAACAATTTAAAGCTATTCATATCGTCTGTTTGAAATAAAATACAAAGCAAAATATCGAAATGTAATTTAGAATCTACGCCCCTGAGGTATATTAGAAAAAGCTATCCGGAGGTTATTGTTAGTGAATTAATGGGTTGGTTGCTGCTATCTCTATTTAAAAATGAAATTGCGAGCTGTAATCCAGAATGAAATTATATTTAAGGTAAAAAGCTCTTTTGTTCTCAAATGAGATTCAAATTTATTGTTCTGAAGTAAAACCCATTAAAATCGTGTCTCTAGGTACATAGAAGAAATTTGATTGTGATAGTTTGACAGGAATAATCTGTTTCAAAGGGCGACATTCATTTCATTGGAAGTTCCGCATGAGCAAGGAAATATATAATCGAAGTGTATGGACTCATGAAAATAATGTCCTTGTATAGAGTGGATAATATTTGAGTGAAATAAGAATAATATGTTAGAGTTTGCTGAGTTGTGAATTTCCAAAGGAACAAATACAACCACCACCATAGTTTCGAAAAAATAGATTTGATCAATATAAATTTCATACTACACTTGAAAATTGACCTAGTGGGTGCTTTAAAGGGATCCCGTCTTCTAAACTGTCCAGCGTTTCATTTTAGTTTTGTTAAGAATGAATGACAGCTTGAGTGGTTGTGTGTAGATGTGTAGTGTGAATAGTTTGCCCCTTAATTCAAAATTGTGGTTGAATGGTTAGAAATTTTACTTGGTAGTCTTGGGCCCTTATTAGAAGGAATAATCACTATTGAATTCAATCAATGTATCAATTTTGGATTACATTGCACTTGAAGATAGCATGCAGTAACAAATTTTTTGTCACTTTAGAAATCAATTTGAAATCAACACAACACACTTTGAAAATATGAAATATGGCAATAGAATGGCGTATTTGAAGGGGTCATACTTTATAAAAATTTATCATGCCTGCACATTTTATATGGTACTCTTTCTTGATATTGCATGTTTGCAATTGCATAACAGGATCAGAAGAGCCTTTGCTAACCCACATTGTTTCTTCTAGAAAATTTTTGTCATTGCACATTGTATTTAGTATTCATTATTTTGAGTAAGTAGGAGTGGATTACAAGAATTACAACTAGTTTAGAAGTGCCTGTAGAAATGGGTTTCGAAATTAATAAAGAGTAGTTTTTATATTTTTGATTTTTATTGATATTTGCTAGTTATGTAATGTGTGGAAGTGTACAGGGACAGTAGAAATTGAGTGAAGTTTGCAACAAACTACTTTATTTTACTCACAAATCCAATAATTCGCCCTGATAGCGAACTCATTGCATTGGCGACAGCCATATACTATGAAGTAACAATAAGTAAATTCAATTGAAATATAAATTTTAAAATATTATTAATGATTTGAATTCTTATTATTAGTCAATGGGATCATATCTGTTTACTTCTGTATTTAAAAATCTAAGATGGGAAAAACTCAGAATCGGCACCAAGCTGCAACAAACTACTTTTTACTCACAAATACAATTCATTCGCCCTAATAGCGAACTCATTGCGTTGGCGACAGCCATATACTATGAAGTAACAATAAGTAAATTCAATTGAAATATAAATTTTAAAATATTATTAATGATTTGAATTCTTATTATTAGTCAATGGGATCATATCTGTTTACTTCTGTATTTAAAAATCTAAGATGGGAAAAACTCAGAATCGGCACCAAGCTGCAACAAACTACTTTTTACTCACAAATACAATTCATTCGCCCTAATAGCGAACTCATTGCGTTGGCGACAGCCATATACTATGAAGTAACAATAAGTAAATTCAATTGAAATATAAATTTTAAAATATTATAAATAATTTGAATTATTATTATTAGTGATTGTTATTGTGTACAAAAAGCAAATCTAACCGATTCTTGACTTAATGGTTTCATATGTATTTGCATTTGTATAAATTCGATTAAGTACATCTTGTCAATAGGATTTGTAAGAGGACTAAAAGCTCTCGTTGATTCTGAAGTTACAAAAAAACCTTGAGGTCGGTAGTTTCTTAAGAATTTCGTTTCAAGGACTTTCTCGAAAGCACAATTGAACAATCCAAGTTCTTTGACTCTTGAATGCATTCAAGTCATTACCACATTCTTTAGTATACTTGGTGGGGATTCATTTCAAAGCTCATACACAGACAGAATATGACGAACATATATAGAATTAGATGGTTATAGAGAAAAAGTTGAAAAATAGAATGTATAAATTATATAATAATGAAAACGGAAATTACCATCCTTTCTCCCTGAGTTAAACTTATGTAATGTAAATTAAGGCTCATTTTTCTTTCAACGAATCATTCCACTCAATTGCATTTCTCCTGTTTTGAAAGATAGAAAGTCTGTATGGACAGAAAAAGGAGACTAGGCAGACGAAAGGAATTTTTACACAAAGGTTAGGTAACAGGGAGGACCATGGTGAAATGGAATTTCTTTGTACACTGTATATAATCTCTCCATACCCAAACATCAATAGTACCTTGAACCTCAGATTAGGATTCTTTCATAAGATAAAAAATAGGATGAAGATCTAGACACCGCACCGATCATCTCAGTGAAGTCAAAGTCATCAGTTAGTACAACTGCGTTCAGGAGGCAAGTCAGTTGTATAGTAGCAATGATAATGATCTTGATAAACTAAAACCAACTACTATGTACTAAAAGTCTACTTTACGAAAACAGGAAAAAGTTGAATTAGAATTTGTTTACAAAAAGCCAAAGGGACTTCTAGTCGCCACCAATCGTGTCCTCCACCTTTCAAGTGAAAGGCAAAAAGTACACAAGCGAAGGGGGGAGGAGAGGTCAAATCGATAAAAAGCTCATCAAATCTTTTTCCATAAAAATCTTTTTCCATAATGTTATATTACACCTAATGTGTATATAACAAACGATATAGTGTATACATAAGCTCTAAAATAAGAAAATATTTTATATCTGATGATCTGAAGAGTTTCTAGTATACGTGGGTATTATGTAATTCCAAAAAGAGTATTGGTAATATTATTAGAGAATGGTATTCATTCCCATGCATTTATTCCATATCGGTTTTATATCCTCTGGGAACTTTCACAAATTCCTTGATCGTGTTCGTCCTGTCGTGCTCTTCATTCTATTTTATATAGATCGAGTTTGAAAGGAAGGCGACAAAGACGACTAGGAGGACGACACACATGCACTTTTTAATGGGCTTTTGATGCCTCCGAAGTAACTTTAGACATGAATAGAATATCGATAGGTCAGGCCAAAGCTATCCTGGCCTAGTGGTTGAAGTTAGTTTGCAATAGTAAAGAGTATTATACCGCGTAGGCAACTTTTGTAGATATTATAAGTCATAATGTCGTATTAAATGATCCTAAAGTAGAATACTAATAATATTCCAAGAGGGTATGTGGGGGTGATAGTGTGTGTAGCATGTAAAAGTAGAAAGTCTTTTTACATTATTATTAGAGAGTTTTAGTTTAGACCCACTGCCACCGCTAGTACTGCTGATACCAAAGTTGTGAGATAATGTAGTCGTCACCCAAAAAGGAAAAAGCAAAAAAGAATCGTTTTTACTTGACTTTCTCCATTTTCTGTCGCATTGCAGTTTCATTTATGTATAATCTCTCGAGGGACGATACGGGTACGACACGACAGGCCAGAGTTGAGGGTTATGTGTATTACCACCATGATGGCGATTATGTGCAAGCAAAAAATAAAGTTACTCAGTCGAAGTTAATCTTTGCTTGCATAGAAAAGAAAGGCAATAATATCGTTTATACACTACAAGGAAGGTAGTCTCTTAAGATGGAGTCATACTGACTGACTCACAGAGATGAGATGAGATAACTACCACCATTAAAGATTTCCTGATGTAAATTATTATCTTTGAATGGATCTTCAGTGTGCATTACTTCGATATATTTGTGTACGGCCTTTGTGCGATATTCCTACTTAGGACCATTTACAGATAAATAGACAATAAAACCAGTGTGCAGATTTGATTTTTCTAACTTTCCTCAAAAAATTGTAGAAAGTATGGAAAAAATAGTAGCAGGAAAGAAGTAGTGCCTGTAGACCTTGATTCCACTCGCTTGGGGGTCAGCTCGTACATTCAGAGACAGGAAATAAGTTGGAATTCATGTTTAGAAATGAATTATTGAGACTGTAATAAATGTTCCCAACCTTGATTCCCTTCTTTTATATTATTTTTAATGCATTCCTTGACGACAGACTTTGGTTATGTTTCGGATTATGATAGGATGCAAGGATGCAACCGTGGTCTTCTGCATAGGAATTCCGTTTTATTTACCGGGATGAAGTTAAAATAATAACTAAAAGTGAAGTTTATACTTCACAGAGGATAATTAAAAGACCTACCGCTACAGAGTAGGTATTACTGTTACTGATTAACTTACTTCATTTGTTTTGGCGATAAGTTAGATTTGGGATTTTAAGTTAAGCAATGTAAACTTTGCTCATATCGAATTAGGGTAATTACTGTCTCAGGATTTGTGGATTAAGATGAGGCATGATTCATTGTTGTGTTTAATATGCTTGAAATAATAAAATTCATTTAGCATGAAGTTGGTACTCGAAGGAAATTTCACTCAATCAGCTTTTACATATTTATTATCAAAAGCAAAAGCTACTAAAAGCATATCGACCAGTACATTAAGAACTACAGTATTAGTTTTCAAATACACCGTTCAGCATCAGTTTAGTCTATACTCTGATTTGGAGAGTGGTTTTTATTAACATTTATTAGAAAACTTGAGTGGAATATTGTTGTTGCTCAAATTAATTGTAATTTTTTTTCAAATACTAACGTAACTTTATTAATCAATTTCTCTTAATGTTTCCGCTCTTCGTGACAGACGATAAATCAATACTGCAACACTGTAAGTGACATAGATAGTCGAAATATGTTTTCAAACTGAATAGAAAAAGTCACGTCAGTGGAGTCACATATTATGGTATAACCTTATACATTGTACAAGCATATGCTGCAAAGTAAAGGTCTTCTATTACATTAGACAGTCCAATTACGATAAACCAGGTGCAAAAGTGGTTTGACAATGACTTCTAAACGTGCTTAGTAGGTAGGTTTATTTTTTTACTTAATTGATTCAATATACTGTTTATAGAATGTAGTAAGGTGAAGCAATTTGTATACATACCATTTTATGGGTTCGGGTAAACCCTGAAACACCCCCAGAAGGTGATGATGTCAAAGGACCCATGCTAAGTTCTATTTTGAAAGGTAGGCTATAACATTAGTTGGATACATGCAGTCATCATCATATATGATACAGAATATAAGAGGAAGAATCATAACGAGGAGATTGTACATTGCCTGCAAAGACAAAGGAAGGAAGGAAGAGAGAAAGAAAAGACAAAAGAGGAAACTTTTTATGACTTTCGTAACAACCAATTTCCTGAGCAGATTGAACTTTCCTCCTTGCTTTTTTCTTTTTCTCTAAGGATAGCCAAAGTGTAGGGGATTACAATGAATTTTCGTACCATCATCATCATCCCCAACCAAGTAGAGAAAGCAAGCTACCTTGTCTTCCCGTCTCACACCTCCACTTTAACACATACACAAAAAACAACACATAGATTAGACGCTGTTTACAAATCATGGGGGACAAGGTCAACAATCAACAAGGTGGCTCATTTAGTAAAGTACGGGAATGATTGGGATGTTTCTGAAATTGAACTTTCTATGCTTTAGTCTGATGTACATGAAAACAACCCTTTTACCATACTTTCACCCCCTGATGTTCTAAAATTTTAAGATTTTGAGTAGAAGTAGTTCCACATGATTTCTGAAAATTCACAATGTTTTCTTTCCCATCTTTTCTCAGCGAGACAAAGAAATCTAAAAGCTTTAAGACTTTGCATTGCACACGCTTGGCTTCTTAAAGTATTTTCTTTTGTGAAAGTACATAGATATCAGGAACAACTCAAAGTAAGAAAGTTAAAGAAAGCTGTGAAGCACGATACAATTCACGAAATATACTCCAATGTGTGTGTGTAAGTGTATAAGTAGGAAGGATGTGCACGATAAGAATTTTGAGACAAAAAAAAGTGTGAAAGCAACGGAGGAAAAAAATAGCTTCTAGAAAATCACTTTCACTTTCTTGTACGCAGCAGATAAAACAAAAGGTTAAAAAAAGTTTTCCTATTTGTAGCTAAATTACTTTGCGAAGACAACAGATTCTTCAGTTGTAATGGAAATTAACTTAAAAGTAAAGCTAAACAAACACTAAGCTTCGCTTTTTGGTGAAGAGTGTTCTACGTATTTACTTGATTTACGCTGCATTAAAAAAATAGACTTTCAGTGTTGATAAAGGCTCCAGTTGATCTTCCAAAAAGTAAAAACACTCTAGGAATTAATATTTTTTGACTAATACTACTTTTTGAGTGGTGTTACATTGAAATGAAATGATGAAATGAAATGGATCTGTCTTTTAAAAGGTTTTTAGTTTTCAACCATGAATTTTATTAAGTTTTTGGGATTTAGTGAGTTTTCCAAGCAGACTTGTAATGTATGTTTCAATAAGTCTCATGCTGGTGTGAAAAGATGTATCGGGTGGGGTTTTAAAAAACATTCTAAATTTAGTGTATCAAAACATAAAAAAGTTGACTTTGATGAAGGGATTCAATAGAATTTCGTTAAATTGAAATGTATTTGGCATTTAGCTAAGTGGCCACTGTTCCTAAAAGATTTAGTGAAAGCTTAAAAACGCATTAAAATAAGCAAAAATAAAAATCGCAGCGTATATTTTGACTTAAAATTGAATATAATAAACGAAAACGAGAAAAAAAAAATTGTTTTTGACATTTTTTATCGTGATGGGTAATGCTGATGCCACTTAGTAGGTTTCTCTGTAATTTATTAAATTTTAGTATAGGCAGATATTGTTTTCTAGATCATAATATTATTACAAAGTTTAGTAAAGCTAAAGAAAAATATTGAAGTAAGAATAAATTATCCTATCCTATAAATTCTCATGTATTTTTATGTACAGTAGAACATATGATTATTTATTCTTGATAATAGTTTCATCGGTATTTCGTGATTCAAGATACTCATTTAACTTTATAAGTTATCGTTGGATAACTTGCATCACATAAAAATGTCTTAAATTTTACCACAATAAGTTATTCAACAAGAAAAATCGATTTATATTTTTGTTTTAAAATTCATAATCTGAGTTTTGAATTCCGATACAATTCGAGTTAAATCTATTAAAGTTACCGAAATGTTGTCAAGCTGAACTCTGTGGGAATTAAAATTTATCAAACATAGTTTCTTTAAGGATACATGATATTGATTTGAATGGTACTTTTCTGTGTATGCAAACATTAACCATCTTGAATTGTTTAATTTCAATAGAGATTTATGTATTTAAATGTTACAGTAAAAATTAATGCCTACGAGTGTAAAAAAACCTATCAAGTTTTACAAGTAAACCCGGTCATGAATATGGAGAAGTAGCTATAACGTAGCTGAAAGTGGAAAAAGCTGAAATAAGACGATAACGGTAACCTCCATATAGGTTTCGACACTTTGTTTTAAGATAAGGTTATTTGAAATTATTCGAGTAGTTGATCCGAAAGGGTGTAAGCAAGTCGTCAGGTGGGTTTGATGAAAGAGACAAAGAGAGTCTCTGTATGTGTACAAGGTGTTCAGAAAGAAAAGTAATAATAAGAAATGAGTAGGACCAAGAAAGTAGTTTCGATGTGCCAAGGTGAAAGTACCCAAAGAAGTAAAAGTTACTTTTATTTTATGAACCAAAGGGGAATCTCTCGTCCCCTCCCTAACTATCCATGCCTACCTGCTATTTACCTATAAAAGGGGTTGTTCTTCAATAACGTGAAACAACGTTTTCGAATTTAATAAAACTTATGAAACCGAAGGTGAGGTTTAGTGGGGATTTGTGACACTTGAAAGCAGTGGGTATGTTTGCTTTTGCATATTACATAGTAGATAAATACCATCTTCTTTTATTAGACCTGTTAGCTAAAAGGTGTAGATGTTGTTTCATTCCATTTGGTTTCTGTGACCCTGCAGAAACTGGTTCTGTTAGTATATTATCACAGGATTTCTGGACGATTCTTATCCTGCCTTTCATAGTTTTTCTGAGACTACATTGGAGTCACTTGCACTAAAAAATTGCCATCGCATCCTCAGTCTTCCTCCCTCTAATAATAATAATGTAACCGAGTAAGATGTTATTACCTTAGGAAGATACCACCAAAGTTACCATCTTCGGTGTATCTCCAATAGTCTTTACTTTAGGTTTTCACATCTTCATATTACAACCAAAGACTTCAGTAAATATAATACCATGCAACGTCTCTATTTGGGTAACAATATTCTTACCGTAGTTGACTTAGCTCATAAATATAAAAGCGCAATAGAGAGGAAAGAGAAAGGTTGATACGAGTTCTTTTTATTCTCTAGAGGAACAAAATAGTTAATCTTATTGTATTTCCGGTATTATTTAGTCCTCTGTCCGAGTATGGATGGTTACAGATCATGTTTCATCTTCATTTCCTGTATTTTGCCACGGAGGATGGATATAAAAATGCTAAAGGAAAAAATAAGGTTGATTTCTGTACCAAGAAACGCTCATGGGTTGGGGTTTTAATGAAGATTTGTAATTTTTACCCCTCTCTGAAAATTCTGCAGATGGTTCTAATGATTAGATATATTATTGGCAATGTTTAAGTCAAGAATCGGTTAGTTTTGCATACAAATTTTGATCTCACTAAAATCAAATGTCGTGGTGGATAATTACGAAAATCACAGCTTCAACTTTCATGCTTGTTCGTACGTGGAATTCAAATATTACGAAGTAATTTTACAATTGCATCCAATCAAATAATTGATTTTCCTCCTAAGAATCAATGTAACTCAACGCGTACAAAACTATTGATAACAACTACAGCTGAATTTTTAGATAAGCTTTAGTTCATTCAAATTATGCATGAAGTACTTTAATTCATAAGGCTCACATAAATTATACAATACATTCCTTTTTAATATTTTGAATTGGACTGTGAATGTGTACTTATTGAAGTAGAAGCTGTTATATCTAGGCATCCTCTAGATAAAATAAAATACGGCCAGAGTCTGTAACTGGCATCTAAATGATCAAAACTCAACTCGTTTCCTCCTGAACGTAAACACTTCCACTTTCCACACACGCATTTAAGCGAACACTAAACAGTTAAATATCAATAAGAAATGTAAAAACTAAGGTTCGTATTAATTTTGAAGCCCAATTCTGCAAATACTTCTAAGCTACTTGAAGTCCACTACCAGTTAGTCAAAATATTTAATACTAAATACAATGGCAGTATTTTCTAATTAAAACATTTTATGGATTCGAATAGGCTCTTCTGCACTGAATAACTGAATCTAAAATGTAATATGCCTTTATGCCTTGCTTTTAATTTAAAAACCAATTTGCAAACTACTTTTACACTAAGCAATTAATTAATTTGTAATTCTTTTTGTGTAATTCCAGAGCACGAGTCAAGAGTGGATTGAGAATTATTGGAATTGAACCTAATGTGGATAAGGGTTGGAATATCACTACTGACTTCAACCCTCGTAGAACTCACGCGACCATCACCGCAGTTCGCAAATTCGATCCGAAGTTTCAGCAACAGAAAAGGTAAGAGCTGAAGTTTTAAAATTTATGTTAAACCAATTTCTATCCTACCTATACAGTATACAAAGATCTTTTAGAACTCAAGCATACCAATTAACGGCAGAATAAAATCACTTAGGAAATAAATACAAACTCAAGAACCTAAATTATTCGTAAAATAAATTACTACATTTGTGACGGTCAATTAGTGATTTCATAAATGGCTTAGAAAAATAGTTTTACTTGGAAAGTATTTGGAAAGTTCTTACGCCCGATTAACGTAAAATTAGCTAATTGACAAATTGGAGACTCCTAAATTTAGTCAATTATAATTCAATAATATTACGAGCTGTTGATCATATCTATTTAAAAAAATGGGAGTTGTTTGCTACTTCTTTTTGTTTAAATGAATATACAATAAACTTGGCTGATTAGTTGGATTTTTCTAGAAGCACTCACGAACGACTCACTATATTATTATTCTCTAAATCTTTAAACTTATTTTGTTCGCAAGTAAATGATAAGTAAGGAAATAATGATGGCTCAAATTTAATTATAACAAACTTTACAACATTTATTAGTCTTAAATATAATGGTAATTTTAAAATCCTGTAAAAATGTAATTGATAAATGCAAGAGAAATTGGAATGAACAACTTCTGGATTATTTTGTGTCTTGTAACTTGAGGGGAGAGGAGACGAGTGGAGTGGCATTTTGTTGTGCTCGATGCCTTGTGGCAGTTTCAGCGAGTAATATATTTTAGCTTGAGATGGAATTAGATTAGGCAATCTTCTTCTAAAACATAGATGCAAGAATTCTGAAAATAAATATAAATCTCTTTCATTTTCAGCTACTTTTTAATTTGATCAGTATTAATGAAATGACATAAGATTTGTCTTATCTTAATGCTCTCTTCACTTAATATAATTCATGAGTATTACACAAACTTTAATAATAATTTTGTTTCAATCCTTATTTGTTTGGGTATATTTTGTACAAATAAACTACGAAACCAAATCAAAAACGCATATCTGTCAAAACCATGTAATTATTATCTTCAGAATTTGGATTTTTAAAATGCCCTACCTTACAGAAATATATATTATGTAGGGTAGGGCCTATTGGTGATTGAACTTTTTGAAAGGCAATTGAGATTTGTTCAAAACTACTGATTAATTTTCTACTTGCTTTACAGATTGGGGCATGCATTTCGAAAGCATCTCTTGGTCATTTTAGTAGACAAAGGGCATTTCGAAAATTGTATGTGAATAGAGCTTATGTTAGGTATGTTGGTATCGGTATCTCTAGATTCATAACGTTGTATTGTGCATAAATCCGTGCAACTACAAAAATACTAACTGACAAAGATGAAAATAAACCTTGGTTAATAATAATTTCAATGAGAATTTGTTCTGAGCTAAATATTTCATTTGCATAGCGTTTTTCAGGATTATATAATCAAGTTGGATTAGATAATTCGTATTTTGCTATTAATAGTGAAACTATTGCAAATGACCTCAAAATATACTTTGATCTTGTAAATGTTAATCTTAAATAAAGCTTGTCAACAAAAGGGTACAGAAATTTGGGAAATTAAAAACTTTGTTGAAAATGAAAATACTTCTTAATTAAGCTAAACAGGTCGGCGGTTAGAGCAGTGACATATTCCGATTAAACCAAAGAAATGGTATTCTTTTACGCCTGCTACTGGATTTCATACGACTTATATTTTAATTTGTAGTAGTGACAGGTTATCTTCTTGATCATTACAAACTAACAAGAGTGCCATTGATTACTAGAAGCATTACTTCATTTTACTTGTTTTTATTTTTAGTAATTAGTAATTCCAAGTGAACTTTTTTTAAGAGCAGCAGTGTCCAATAGCTGGTTATGAGTTTCGACATGGCTTTGCTTTGATTGACTCTAGCCATGGTGGATGCTTTATTATTATTTTTGAGCGTTTTTAGATTTTGGCAAAAGCCAAAGGCCTTTTGTTTCGATTCATGTTGTCAAAATAATTAGGGATTTTAAGCTACAAGTCAGATTATGATGTTAAAAAAGTATTCTACAGCGAACTTCTTTCTAGATTTTTAGAGATATAGAGTAAACCCATTCTATGCAGATGAACTTAGGAAACTGATTTTGATTCAGGCACTGATAAGAATGAAAACAGAAATGAAAAGATTACATTTAAATAGTCTATGAGATGTTAATACGAAATGCAAAGCGTGGAGACACAATAAAGGACACATCCCTGTAAAATCCACCAGAGGTTCCAAAATCATAACATCATTTCTAGAACAAAGTTTGTTAAATAGTTGATGTAAGCTGTAGAATTTTACGATGTAATTATGTAATATATTTATATTCTCACAGCCTCGTTTCATAACAGATCGTACCTGAAAGTAGGAAGACAATAGTGAGAATAATTATTTCAAGGAAATGGATGTTGTGTTTTCCGTCTTAAGTAAACTTTCGACTAAACTCACTTGTAATAATACTATAATGGAAGTCAGTCAACTCAACGTAGTTGTTTTCTCCAAGCTATCTCACAAAATGAACTCAACTTGTCTCTCTAAATAAGAAGCTCAAGAATAAAAGATTCTTTGTAATAAGACACAAACTGGTTAAGTTAGCATTATTTAGTCGAATTCTTAAGGGATTGTTCAATAGCTACGTGTAGCATATTTGTGTAAATGTTTTGAAGAAGAAGTATCAGAGAGATGTGGAATACACAGCTATCCCTGGCTGTGCGACAGCGTCTCGATGTATCTCTCAACCTGTTAATTTAAATTGAAAGATGTATGGTTCGAAATGGACCCTTTCGGGTATTAGATGGATTTTATTTATCATATGCAATCTGGGATTTGCTTATACTTATGGTCAACTGCTACCTTCAGTAGAAAATCGTGGGTTGAACGTTCCATCCTATTGGAGTAGTTGAGTGTATCTACTATTCATTGATCATTCACTAGAATATTTTTTGGCCCTTAAGAACGATGGGGCTGACGGCTTTTCAAATGGCAGCAATACATACTGTATGACATTAAGGCCAAAATGTGACCATAAATTTTCACCAATAACGTCTGTCAGTAATTTGTGAACGGTTAGTTTAGTTTGTTATTTTGCTGTGTGTAGTTTGAGTTATAAAGTTAAGAAGATAGTTTACTCTGGGAAATCAAGTGTTGACAGAGAAAGATAGAGAAAGACTTTTAGACTTCTCCATTTCCTTCACTTGAGAGCATTTAGTTCATTTTCTTTGGTCTGACATCTTCAAGAGATTGATACACCAGGAACTTTTCTTTTTTTCATTTTATAGAAAAAACATTGTACTATTTTTAGCTGCGAGATAACCGTGTTGTTCAAACAGGGGCTGATTTTGACATTTGGGATAGGCATTCAGAAGCGTGAAGGGGAAAGTTTCAAGAGTGATGAAGTCTCATGTAGGTTGGAGATATATTGACGAGAGTGAACGACAATGAAACATTTGTAGCAGGATTTTAACCATCGTATGTACTGCCTGAATTAATCTAAAGATTTTAATAGAGTAAGCCTCGTTTCACATGTTGTTACTAATGATGTCGCAATGCAAACAGCACTTGTGTCCGCTTAAAATATTAATTAAAATCTTGAGCAATATGTAATTTTATGTTTACATAGTGAAAATAATTTAAATGCCAATCGACTTGAACTCATAACCTAAAAGCGATAGACAAAGAACGTTCGGTCTTGTAATTTATGTTGAACTGTATTTACTTGTTCATTTTGGAGCCTTAGACTGTTTTACTTTGTAATTAGCTGCATTGATGAAACTGTAATGTTTCCACAGCTAAGTTTTCTATAGCCAACCATAAGGGCCAACTCAACCAAAACTCCGGCGTAAGAGCACTTTCGCTTTCTCAGAACAGAACCCAGTAAAAAGGAATAGGTAGCATATATAGCAGGAGCTAATTTTCTAAACGTCACATTTGTTCCAGTTAAATTCTAATGCAATAACACAATAGGCTAAAATAAGTGCTAGCTTGAGTAAAAACAAAAGTACATTGGTTTGTTCTAGTTTGATGTTGTTTCTGATTACAAAAACAAAGGAAAATTGGGAGAAAGTGGAAATTGGAAATAGAGAAAACATCCGGTACATATGACCACACATCAGTTGGTTGCATCATTGTTGATGATGCTAGTTGTTTTGTTTTCTTGGTGTCATGTGATGATGATAATAATAACAGTAGTAAGAATAATAGTTCCGGTAAATGGTTTCTTCGTTGTTTTATATTGCGTCCTGTTCTTTCTTTGACCTTAGGCATATTCTGGGCTAGCTGAATTGCAAAGGAACTGTTCAGAATTTCTGTTTTTGCACAATTGGATTATAATATTTATTTTACATCTTAGGAAAAAGCATGCTTCACATTGTTATTGCGTATTACAGTATCACATTTATTGAAGTCCATCATGGTGCAAAATCATTTTAATTAAAACAGTTTCCCATTAAGAATTGTATTAAATTTGCATTGTTCCAATTTCTCAGGATGGGATTTTATGGATGACAGAGCTCATTATCTATATTAGTTTAGTACTGTGCAAAGAAGACCAGATTGCAAGAAATCGTTATTTAAGCTATAATTTGCAACAAGTTACAACTGGTTTAATTAACACAGAGGTGTAAGTGGAGCATTAAATTGTTCAGAATAATTAACGATTCATTAAGTAAGGGTATAAGGACAGGTGGGACAGTTTGACTTAAAAGCACTCAGGCATTAATCAATACCAGCTTCGTTAAGTTCAGGTTTACATCAATATCAAAGTGCTTCCAACCCCAGAGTAATAGAGTTCTGACTCTGATTGACGTTTATCTTAATCAAGGTATTGAGGTACTTAAAGGTCAAGCCACACTTTTCAGCATAACCCAAATGCGTCTTTCTTTTCAAAGCACAGCATATCCTCCTGCTATCTTATATGACACATTGTTCACTTGCAGCTAAAATTTCATTCCGTAGTTTGTGAACGATTGGCAAATCATTCTTATAAGACATATCAAGGAAACTTGACCCTTACTTGCAGTACAGAGAGAAAGGAGATGAAAGAAAAGGTGGAGAGTGAAGAATTAGGAACCAAATTGGAATTAATAGTGGCATGTTTTGTGACAATAAATGTTCAGAGAAAAAAAGGAAAGCCCTCTTCAGTCTCATTGCCATACCCAGTATCACTTGCTCCAACGCCTATTTAAGAGACTATAAGGGGTGGACATCGTTTCTTGTGATGTGACAGCAATTTTGTCTTGTCTACTGGCTCTGCCTAGATATATCTAGGTGGAAATTTATTTTAAGACAGTAAAAAGGGAAAAGTAAAGTTGCAGTAGTCGCGTTCGCGTATAATGTATCATCAACATTAGGCCAGCGTGCGTTGCGTTGGTGAAACACTTTATGTTCTACGTTTTTGGATATTCATTCGATTTGGAGAGGCACTTTTAGTAGTATTTGATTTTTCTCATACTTCTCATACTAACTAACGTAAAATTTAGTAGTGGAAGTAATAGTGGTAGTATTTGTATATAGGTAGTACTACTAGATACAGGGTACTTGAGTTCATGTCCATTTTGTAGGATAATGGGACATGACAACTTAAGCTGTTTGTGGAACATGCAAAGTCTTAAATAAAGTATTCATCCTCTTAGGTTACATATCCTAAGGTTTTCTACTATTCCAGCCGACAGAAGAAAAGATCCCTAGATCATTTAATACCCTTTTGGTTAGCCCTTTGGTCCTACCACGAACCATATCATACTCACTCATACCACAGTGGTTGTGCTTCTTAAGTGGCATCCCTGTGGTTTGCTACTTTCGCCCAAATACTTCCTTGCCAAGTTAAGTTTATAAGTATATAGAGGTTTATTTTGGCTTGAATTTTATAAAAGGAATTTCTTATTGCTAAGAACACTCAAGAATAAAGATTTCTTCATCCAAGCAGGTGGTATAGTTGCTTTGTGTGCTCTCATTCTGTCGAGGTTGGAAACATTTTCATGAAATACTTTCCCCAAAACTTTTGAAACTTTGTTGGATTTGGCACTGCTGCGTGTTTCGCATGAGTTTATATAGGATCACCGCCAGTAGAGGATGGTTAAATGTTGCGTTTCAAGCGGAGATCAAGTACATGAATCTGGCGAAACTTCCTGAAGATCTTATCTAAATCTTTCGAAAGATCTGATTTTGTGACGTTAGAAAACATTTGTGCACTGCAAGTTATGAACGTTCCTTTGGATATTCATTTATTTGAAGGATTTTCTTGATTGCAGTAATAAAAATTGTAGTGGAAGCAAAATGTCTAGAGCGTTCTATTGTCTCTGTCTTTGACACATTGCAGACGAAAGGATACAATTCTACGTATGGAATGTCCTTGAGTTTTCGCTCAATTTAGTGAAGGCCTTGATACGTGAAGAAAGCAAAGGGTCTGGTAAAGGGTTGAAGGTTGACTGTCACTATATTGTATTAGACGGCAGGTGAAAATGAACTAGATTGTGATACTACTGGGCAACTACTTACTACTATATACTTTCATTTCATATTCATTGCATCGTGTATGATACGAGAATGAACTTTGACATTTCAAGAAAAGACACAAGAAACGGAAGGAAAGACGTAGTTTCCTTTCTCTTGTGGTTTTGATATTGGTATCTCTTGTTCACTCACAATGTAAGTACTATAGGTAAAGGGTCTGATAGTCTTATAGATTGGAGACTGATAGATATCGAAACGAAAAAAAATGCTGAGAAAAAGGTTGAATCAAAAATCCAGATAGTAATAATAATAGCATCACTATTATCATCATCACCACCACCGGTGGAAGTGATGGGACCAGTGGTGGTGGTTGTGGAATGCTTACAAGCTATTAATCACAAGGGCCTTTGTATTATTACATATTATGGTTGATGGGGGTGGTCGTAGTGGTATTCTGGTTGTCGTAATCTTTATAGAGGAAGTGATGTTCGCTTTGGTCTTTCTCTAGTGTAGTCTCACCTATAACGAAGGGTTATATGATTTTTATGATCTTTTCCAAAGTCTTTTGTCTTTTTAATGCCCAGTGTGTTAGTGTTAAGGTGCAATAGGTAGATATAAAAGGAAGGGAATCCACTTGAGAAAATATTACAGCGGTTGGCCAATCCCAATTATTTATGAGACAGGAAATTATAGAGCTATTCAAAAACATGTTCCCACATATAAATTATTCAGACCACGCATTTACCTTAAAGCTTAACTGTTATAGGGACAAAATGTACCTTGTTCTACCGGTTCAAATGTGATCTATATCTCGCATACACACATAAACACACGATTTGTTATTACGCAATGTTTGGCTCCATGTTTTGTTGTGAGTTGTAGAAAACGGAAGGTAAACGACGATTTAGCTGATTTGAGGTCACTCTTTTCAATCCCTGAAGTGCTTTATGCTTCTGTTACCAAAAATGTAAAAAAGTATATCCTCAGAACAATGTTTTTGAATTGAAGGCACTTTGAATTACGGTATCTGGGTGTGTATATGGAGTAGACTTGAAACCAAAAGGAAAAAAGTTCTACTGAGCATGATTGATTACACTGGTTTACACAAAATTTGTTAAAAACCCGTTGGGCTTGTATTTTAAAAACTGAAGGATAATTATCCGATTATTATAAGCAAATTATGATGTGTTTTTTTTCGAAGAGATAAGTCAGGTTAGTGAAGCTTTACAATAAAGTTGCCAGAAATCTTAAGTACGTTGATGAAGTTAGTCCATTTAGTCAGCATTATAAAAATTCCTACAGCACGCGATTTGTGAATGATTCAATTTCAAAGGTGATATTAAAGTATAAAAGGCCTGCCATACATATTGTTTTATCATTCGAATGTGTTATACGCATTAGTAAAGAAAACAGTTGAACGGAGACCAGGAATTGAACTCAGTAAAAATGGATTTTCCTCATGAATTTCGTGTCATGTCAGGGAATTGAGGAAGATTTTGAATTATAAATGATTCGATAGACTCAAGAATATTTTTGTAAGGATTGTTGAGAGTTGAATTTGTGCATTATTAGGTATTTCGAAAAGATTAATGCACCTTTTAAGCTATATGGTTGTTTGTTGGAATTTTGGAATGTCAGTTTTATTGGATTAGAGTACCGACGCTTAGAAAGACAGAGAAATAATGAAATCATCAAATCACGACTCACGGCATGCGAACAACAAACCTTGTGATAAATTCATTACACTTGCATTCATGTCATCACGCAATCTTATATACTTTATGTGCATTCACCTTACTAGTTATAGTAGTGTTTTAAAGAATCCAGTGAATCAGTTTTCATCACGACACCTTTGCTAAAACAACATTTTTGAAACACAGCTTTCAATTAGAGTGGCCAAGAACAATCGTTATGATGTAATGAAAATGTTTTCACACTGAATGAAATGATATTGAATGATCGTAAAATTGTGTAAATAAAGGGAAGATTATTAAAGTATTTAGAATACTTTTGGCAATCATTAGAGGCATTTTAAAACTACAGAAATTTTAATTTAAATTTGATATTTTTATTCAGTCTTTGAATTACATCTTATCTTACTTACTAACGTTTATTAAACAGTATTTCAAATGTTGTGAAAATTCGTTTTCTCAATATTTGCGAGTTTTAACTTTGCAGTCAATGGATTCAGATCAGTGTATGTTAGCTAACACGATTTATACAGTATATTCGACAAATGGGGATGCGATCTAAATGCTTGAATTCTAACTTGTATTTTGTTGTAAATAAAGTTTTGAATTCAAATTCTGCAAAGCCTGCAATTCGTTCTTAATATGCAGCTCTGTATAGTTCAAAAACATCATCCTTTTATCTAACGAACTGCTGCTTTGGTAGGCTTGAAAGTGTGAAACATTTCCATAAAATCTAAATTCGATTTTGTTATCAAACGAGTACTTTTGGAAGAGCAGTAGTATACGGGCATGAAAATCGGAAGGCTAAACGGATAAAAAAACTTCCTAAGTAGTTTGTGTAGCTAAACTTGTCAAACTTTAAATTTAATCTTTTATTGACAATTTTTGCGCAAGTTTATTTTTATTCCATGGGCATTCAAGCTGTGAGTAAAAGAAATCGTAAAACAATTGCGTAACATCAATTTCACATATAACATAACCAAAAGAACTACTCCGAAGTAGTAAATGTGTTTGAAAAAAATACGTAAACTTTCTAAGGGATCATGAAAATATATAGAATAGAAGATAGGAGATGACTTGGACAAGCGTTGTAATAAAACGGATATTAGTCTGTCTCTCTCACTCCCTTTCTTTTGCCTCTTATGCTTCGTCGTAAAGGAATCTAAAGTTAAAGTCGTTAGCCTTAAAGGACTTTGGAAGGATCTAGAAGTACGAAATCGGGATGGTGATCCATTACAATTGGTCCCTTTTCCCTAAGCGAGTAACCCGGGTGTGCGTGTGTGTTTTTAATATTTATAAGGAATAGCCCATTATTCACGGGCTTGAACTTCCTGTAAGTTTTATTTCTTGAGCTGCGATTGAGAAATTGACATGAATGGAACTCTAATACATTGCATTAGGCATTAACCGCCGCAAAGGTCTAACCCTTAAGATTTGCGAAGGGCCCAGGAATTTTATCCAATGTACAGTCATGATCGGCGTTTCGAACAAACATTTATTTTAAAAAAATGCCAGAACGTGATTAATGGGTGGACCCTTAAAGCTCTACAAAATGTACAAACACACTCAAAACTGGATTCTCTTTACGTAACTGGCGCAGCATTAGAATTTAAAGATAACAAACGTATCAGCAGCAGCACTCTAAGGGATCTGTCTACTTATATTTTTAAAACATTTCCCGTTGTTAAGAATTCCCTTGCTATTTCTATTTGAAGATTCTCTCTACAGAATTGAAAGCACTCATGTCCTACTCTTGAGTTGTGAAGACTTACTTTTGGGTACTCAATTTTCCCATGATAAAAGGATACAAGCTTTATGTAATGCTTGTGGGAATTTGTGATACGAATAGATTTAATGCTGATGGTAAATGTTTGAGTGTGTGTGTAGATGAGCCTTTTGTTCTTGTGAAATGAATATGAGAGCTTAAATAAATATTATTAATGTCTATTTGGAATTTTGTACTTTCATAAACGTATACGATGGTACTTCCTGCTTTCTCTCTTTGTATTTTAAATCCACTTTGAATGCTAGGGCCTAGGACAAAGAGATGTCTAGTAGGATTACTTTTCTGTAGATATATTTAGGTGAACCGATAGTAGCATTGGGGTTTCTGGTTTTATACGATCTCTGTGCGTGTAATATTCAAACAAGCTTAAGATTAGTGGTTAGGAGTTTGCAAGGTTTTATATCGTATATTGTATTTTGAATGGTGAACAGTTCTGGTGGAAGTATAGTACAAAGAGATCTTTCCGAATTAGATGTGGTAAACAAAGTTTTCATTTAATTTGAGGCTAAATAGTGGTGAACAAAATTTTCATTTAATTTGAGGCTAAATGACTGTTGCATTGAAATTAGATGAAGAGGAATGAGGAATGGTTTATGTCTACTTCATTGCTCGTTTGTTTATTGTTTTACTTCTTATTCAATGTATTTTACTCAATTAAGGTCAAATATTAGTTCATGTGTGCGATCAGTTTAACATTTTTTATATCCTAAAATTTTGAATACCGTAAAATGCGATTTAGAACCCCATGGGGAGTTATTGTTTGAAAGCAATAATTCAAGCCAGTTTAACATGAGGAGATAGGGACTTTTAACATAGGAAAGATAGGAGGGATGGGGCTTTATTCCGGAGGGGGTTCTAAATCGCGTTTTACGGTAATTTGTATCCTCGCTTTAAAAATTTCCCAACATTGGTCACTGCACTGAAGTGCTGAAATAGAAGTTAAAGGCCACGTACTGTATTTTGATCTAAATTTAAAAAGGTTCAAAATCGTAGGTTTCCGAATTCTTCGAGAATAAAGAAAGTGTGTACATTAATTATAATCAAAAACATCATGCCAATAAAAAATCGTACGATTAAGTCATTGACATTGATGTCAGTATTATTATTAAGGCTTTGAAAACGGCTGTAGTTCACAATCACAATAGTGCGTTCTACCCGAACTTATCACTATCAAAGAAAGGTTTAAAACATTAAATCTGTTTAGTATTATAGACATTGTAACAGTAAAAATAATCTTTGTGTTTTGTGCTCTCATACCGTATTTATTCGAATATAAGACGCACTTTTTTGGTCATTTTTCGAGCGAAAAGTTTGAGATGCGTCTTATATT
>JAQGBU010000060.1:0-81342 GCA_034698605.1 Isotoma decorata
GGAGAGCCTGCAGGCTCTCCACAGGCTCTCCATGGAGAGCCTGCAGGCTCGAGCCTGTGCGTCCTCTGGTTTAGTCCAACCCTGTCATACAGGTTATAAGTATAAGGTGTAAGGTAGGGACTAGGGACTTCTATGTCATATATGTACTTACGTAGAGTAGGTAGTAGGCAGCAAGGCAAGGGCAAAGGGATATTATTGAATTGTATGAATGAGTGGAGTGTAGGCTAGGATCTAAGGCGGAAGGCCTCTTTGTGAGAAATTTTAGTACAAATGGGTTTTTAGAATAAGGAAGGCGAATTATGTAAATGAGGCCTATATAAGGGCTTTTTGGGGAATAATTAATACGTAACAAAAAGATATTTTCTGAAACCATGACATGGCCCAGCAGTGAGTTGTTTATGTCAAGTGCACAATGCAATGGCACAGTTGAATGTAAAAAATGATTAGAATACAGAATGAAAGGGCAGAAGGATTAGAGTTAATTGAGTTCAGTTAATTGTTAATCTAATCTTTCTAAAGAAACCACTTGAGGATCTAATGGCTAAAGGTTGAAGTAAGGTTATATAATCAACTACAGTAACTGAGTAATAAAGTGTAAAGGTCAACTTAGTAAAAACTTGGATTGGCAGGGATACTTGCGGCGGGGGGGGGGGGCTTCGTATCTGAAATCAAGATTAATCTACAGTACCTCATACCTACGGGTTTACGAAAGAATATGCAAGAAAAAGAGATCTGTAGATACTTTGGACTGGAGAAGCATCTGCACTGGGGGGGAGGACGATTGCTAGGAGAGGTCGGACAGCTACTAGCTGAATTTAATTCAAATTATGTTTAGAGTTAGGCAACCTACTTGATGCATTACTTGTGGAGTAGGAGTAGTAGATTGTCAAAATAGTTAAACAAGAGTATCAAATATCAAACATGACTTACCTGATTAAATTGATTGTAAATTCTAAAGCAAATCTTGTACCTTATGGAGTAATGTGTTTAAGTTGACATAAGTGCTGTTGATTTCGGATTTAAATTTTAAATAATTTTGTTTTTAAATTTTTTTATTTATTACAGTGCGCAGTGACCGGCTTTGACTGCAACTGAAACTGCCTAAACGATGACTGAAGCAATGATGCATTGATTGCGTAGAGAATTAACGGATGGGCGAGGCAAATGAATCTCTACTAGTTACACCAATTACAATAAAAGCATTGACCATTATGTTCGTACTTTCCCTAACCACTTGTAGAATTTAAATCATGGTAAGTTAAATGCTTTCTTTAAAAAATGTAATATCTGTACAACTGTACAGGAATTTTTAAGATTTAATGTTTATTGTGTAATAGGGTTTTACTTAAAACGAAATTACAAGGCACAAAACATAATACCAATACCTTTACCTTTTACTTCATAAATTCTCGTTCGTGGCCTGCGTATATTGAAGACCTCGTCGGTCCCTTTATCCAGTTTAAGGCGTAGGCCATAAAAGTACGTGTGAAGGAGTTTATATAGTTGCATTTTAGGTTTTTCTATAAACTTTGAGGGAATATAGTTCACAATTGTTGAATCTATTTATGGAATGAATGGATATTTTTTAAAAGGCTCGCTATTTTAGCATTTTAGAAGAAAGCTGTTGCTCGAATCAAAAGGAAAGGAAAGGACAATAAATGCATTTTTCACTAAGGTTTTGAGGTCCTTATTCCCCTACAAAGTACAACCTATTTCTGGTCTTGTCATATTATTATGTATTAAGCTTTTGATAGAAGAGAAGAGCCAAATAGGACAGAATGAGTTACGTTTGTGATCATGGTTTATATAAATATTGAATATTTTTTATCCTACGTTTATAAAAAAGTTATATGTAACGGTTATGTATTCAAGAACAACAATTCAGTACTCCAAAGCATTGCATAATATTAATATTAAAAACCGGAAGAAAAAACCTCCAATTCTTTTCACTGTAATGTTGGAAAACAAATTCTTGACATGAGGACTTAAGGGATTGGCCGGAGTTTTAAGATTGGATAGAAAATATGGCATATCTTCATTTAAGGAAGGGCTAAAGGTTTCTTTATTTTATAGCGGGGCAGAGAATTCATCCGGATATAATCCTATGATATGACCAAGGTTGAGCTTGTACTCTAGTGACTTAATAAGGGTACACTACAAGCTCAAGCTACGAAGAATAGCAAGCAGATGTATAGAGTTGAAGTTGATTGTTGGATTCTTTTTATGATGGATGTAGAGGGAAATAAAGCACCTTGTTTTTATTCTGGAGATCTTGTGAACTTTGAGTTACGTATAGCAGGAGTTAATAATAACCTTTATTATGAGACGACCCTATTTTTTACATGTAATATAGACCCTATTTTTTTACTACTCGTGATCCCTTATTCAGAAAGGTTTTACACACTTGAGTAGTAGTATCCAAGCCATGTGCGCGTACGTGTAGGAAGTGTACATACGTACTTGTATACATGTGTGTATAAACTTCTGTGCTTTTTATTCTTAGAAAGAATAAAGTACCTATGTCCGATGTGGGGAAGCCTTCTCCTGTCCAGATCTTTCCCTGAAGGATTAAGTTCCAATTTCCTTTTGAGGAAAGGATGTTTCAGCTATGTTCCTTGTATCATGTCTTGTTGTTGAAATGAATGGCGTAGACGTGGGTAGAATAGAGAAGTAAAATTTTTTGTGTTGTTTGTATGAATCAGGAATGGTTGAAAATACGGATTGGCCTAGATTTTATGAAGAATTCTATATCTATCCGATTTTTGTACATTTGAAAATTTTATAATGTATGCGTTGATTTTTTTTTTGTTTTTTTTTTGTTCAATTTTAGATTCGACCTCATCATGACCTAATCTTTCAGTAAACTTCTTTCCGACAAGCAGATTGCAAAAATGGAGAAGTGATGAAGAAAATGAATCATGATGAAAATGAAACTAATAGAAATTGTAATGACTTGCCTCGACCTTGACCATTCATTACGATAAGGCAAAATGATCTCACATTTTGTAAAGTCTAAACGTACAGAAATGTAATCCCTGTGATACTCATAACTTTGATCTGATCTCAACTTTGATTCATTTTATTCACAACTCTGATGAATTTGGATGAAAAGCTTCTCCAAGTCACAAGAAAATGGATAAGAATCAAAAATTCAAAACAGTTCCTTGCTCTCTCAGCGCATTAAATGTGTACCTATTCACCATATTTTTGTAAGTGTCTTATAATGTGTTTGTTTGACCACCTTTATTAGTTAGTGTGAATTTTTGAGATTGAAATTGACTGACAATGATTTTGTTTCATTACTTTGAAGGGTGAGCACACAGACTGGATAATTCGATGACTAGTAGATTTGGAAACTTAAGCACAACATTGGAAGTAATAAAGAAGTATCTTTAGATAATGGAGAATTCATATCATGCTCATTCACTAGGTGCTGAGGCAACTGACCTTTTAAATGTGACACCAATTCGAAATCATTCAATCAAAACTTATCTTCATAATGAAAACGCTTTGGATTTGGAAATAAATTCGCACCCAATTGACAGCGTCAATGAAATGGTTCACGGTAGTAGCAGTCATGCTAGTCGTCATCAAAATGATGTCATGGTCCTTATAGGATTGTCAAATGATGAGGAGGCAGACTGTGAAGACCAGACATCGAGTAATAATAGCCCATTCCAGTCAGCAGCAGAAGACGTAGGTACTGACGGGGACCATGATCGAGATCCTTTGCTAATTAAATCTCCACCAAGACAAAGTGTTTTTCATCATTTTCTCAGTTCTTCTAAAGGGTCCAAAAGTAAAAAGTTAAATAAGCAAGTTACTACTTCAGATAGGGGAAAAAATGAAGCTTCCCGATTAGATCAATCTCTCACTGAAGGAGATTTGGAGGAGATTGAGGAAGCAAGTAATAATCAGAAGAAAGGACGATGCTCTATTGGAATTTTCCTAGCAGCTGTGTCATGCATATTTTTTGCAACAAGTAAGGACTCTGTTTTCAGTGTTTTCCCTCAGAACCGTCAAATCTTGAGGTTTTACATAATCATTGCAAGTCTTAATTCATTCACATTTTTTGAAGGTGCGCTAATAGTGAAAATAAGCAGCTTACACCCAATGGAACTGCTATGTGTCAGAGGTCTCCTTCAGGCGGTATTCATCTCACCGATTGTCATCACAAGTGGGAGTAGTTTCTTTGGACCAGCAGGCAGTCGAGCTCTTTTGATATCAAGAGCCGTATTGGGGGCAGTATCTCTTGTGATGAGTTTCGCTTCAATACACTTAATTCCTCTTGCTGATGCTGCGACTTGTATTTTCACAAGTCCGGTGTTTGTCTCCCTCTTCGCTTGCATATGTCTAGGAGAGATGTGTTCTTGGTTTGATGTGACAATGATTGTTCTAACTCTTTTTGGAGTTGTTTTGGTCTCACAGCCATCTTTCAATTTCCTCACGTCGGGCTCGTGGACAAGTATCATAGGTACAGTTTGTGGTCTCGCCGCAGCAATGTTAACTGCTTTGGCATTCATTGTTCTTCGTCAGTTGAAACATGTTCATTATTCTATAACTGTATTTTACTTCAGTGTAATTCTAGCATTTTTTGGTGCTGTTCTTACTGTAGCCCTTGATGGGTTCACTGTTCCAAGGCAATGGTCCAGTATTCTGGAATGCGTAGGGATTGGCATTTGTGGATTTTTGGGACAAATATTGTTAACCAAGGCTCTTCAAATAGAAAATGCTGGTCCTTGTGCTGTTGCCAGAACACTGGATATTGTTCTTGCATTCTTTTACCAAATAACATTGCTGCATGATACTCCAAACTGGTATAGCTATTTAGGGAGTTTTCTAGTCGTTTCTTGTGTTCTCCTCACCGCTTTCCGACGCTGGTACAAAGAGAAGTTTAAGGTTGTGCAAAATAATCCTCGACGGTATGAAACTAAGTCGACTAGTCATAATAACCGTACTCGTAATTGTAACTATACCCGAGCTATGTCATAGTGTCGTTTTTTATTTGTTCAAATTTATCTATAACAGTAATAAAAATAAAGCACGCAATAATTTAATTGACATTTTTTGTTCTTTTATTTTCATGGCATTCATATTTGATTATATCTTTAGTTTTACCATAACCTTTTAATTGCAGTATCGGCATCGTTTTTACAGGAAAGATAAAAGTTGAATTTATTACATTCAGTAGAATGTTGCAACTCCGTTCAATGTAAATTTAGTTAGGAGATTTTTCAAGGGATAAAATTCAAGGGATTGATCCAAGCTGGGCCCTGAAGCCGTCTGAGATAAACGTCAAGAAGGCTATCAGTAAAGGCTTTATTCGTAAGAAATAAGATTTGGGAGAATGTTCAGGTGCCTCAGTGTAACTTACAGCTACAGCATATATTCAAGTATAAAAATATATTCTAATTTCAGAAATACTCAATTGCTGTCTTCGATAACGAACCGCAGACTACTTGCTTGAAAACACTATAACAAAACTTGTAGTTAAAGTTGATTGTGAACGTTTACACCTCAATTGCTCAATTGCTGTTCATGTTTTCTAATTACAACATTTTGAAACTTATTATTAAGAAATTATGCTGCAAAATCATAAACTATTAATTAAGTCTAACATATTATCCCTTTATATGGGATTGCGGATTTTAAAATGCAAACGCCTTTCAAAATTACAGAACCTTACTCTTCATTACATTTACCTGGCTTAAATTTATAAGACAATCGATTAAAATGCATGCATTATTTCCCTATCTCTCATTGCATCGAATTTTCCCTATCGAGCTCAAAATCATGCTATTAGGTGAACCATGTTATTTTTTATTATCATACAATGAAGCAAAATCGGCTGAATGAGTTGTACCTGTGTACTATTCTAAGCCTGGATCATGATTCCACAAAGATTAAAAAATCTTTGAGCATTTCCATTTTAGAACTTAGTTCCAGTCGGCGTTAGCTCTCTTGTTAACCACAGTTCTTGTACTTTTTTATATAAAATCTACACGATGATGAGATGGTGATGAGTTGAAACTTTAACATATTGACAGGCTGAAGGACACCGCCCGGTCTTGTAGGATGAGATAACGATTAAAAGATGCGATGGTTGTTGGTTCTAGGGTTTCATCTTGTGATTTGATAAATTAAATTACCATTTATCCTTGGTTGGGCCGGGTATGGTTACTTTAACTACATTTTAACAAAACGACGATGGCCTTATATTTTCCAAACAGCCATGACCACCAGGAGCTCTCAAATTTGCAATTGCTAGTTTTGGATCTTAAATGATTATTCATTTGCAACAATTTGTACTAACAGTGAAGAAACCATTGTCATTACGATTGATAATAACTATGATAAGAGTTATTGAGATGCAACCCTCATGGAATGAAGGGCGTCGTTACATTTAAATATTGCGTAGCTATAACATCACACAAGTACATAAAATCCTACGATAATAATATGCAGACTTAAACCTACGTATGAAATTGGTTTATTTAATCGACGACGCGTCTTCTTCCTGGGCGAAACAATATAATGTTATCAGAAGACCATTAGGGGGGATGCGATGGGGTGATCGAAGTCAATTACCACCGGGTAGTATTGTGCTAAGAGTTTGCCTTTGTTTAATTCTACAAGTAATCCAGTAACATATTTTTATCCATTGTATTCATAATGATAGGGAGTTTTGAGACTGATCGGGTAATTACTTTTGAAGTAATACCTACATACATAAATAAACATGAGTCTAATCTAAGGTGTAATTTTTTGTAATATGATTTCATATCGTAACTCTAAAAATCTCCAAATAAGATCAGCCCCCAAGGTCACCCGTGTTTTCCTCCGACCATTCCAAACTTTTGTTTGATTTTTGCGTAGGTTTCAGGATCATCACTAACTACAACCACCATCACCGTTGTTACTAACCATAACTCATAACTAGCTAACTAATAAGTATAACTAGTGCCCATAAATAATCAAGCGTCTTCTTGATTACCTTTGTACATTCTGAAAGCATATGAAATTGGGATTTAAGAATATTATATACAATATAGTCATTTCATAAACTATGCATAATCATCACAAGTTTTTTTAACAGGAAAGCACGTTACCTTTCATTATATGATGTAAGGTTTAAGCAAGTGTTAAGTACTAATGATAATAGAGGATGATAATGATGATGATACACATTGATACTTTTGATACCCATGACGGATGAAGCGGTTTAGTTAATGTTAACTCGTTTGACTACTACTACAATTACAAAATTACAACTACTACTGCTGCAATGTTGACCACTTAGGGTAGGCATTAGGCACTGCAAAAAGCAACCAGTATGAATTTTTAATGTCTATCCAGCAACATTTGTAATGAAACGATGCAACCCCATACGCATACCTTAGCTAGTTAGATGTAACTTTTTTTGCGAAAAAATGCGAAACCATCAAGATAGATCCTAGATAGATAATATAATAATAGAGAATGACGATTATGGTAGTAATACTGGTATGTCTACAATGTAGATAATGTCTTAAGATTAAGAGACGAGATTTTGTGTGGATTGTTGAAGTAGGTATAAATATCCCCAAGATTTGCACAACTCTATCATAGTTGTACCTGTGACTTGGTGGTTGATAGTGCAACTGGCAAAAATTCTTCCTCTTTCTTCAAGTTTCTATTGTTTGTGCATTTTTGCACTTTTATTAGTTCATTTGTGGTGGTTAGTGAAGTCATTAAAATAGTAGAGAGCTGCAGTCTTTGTAGTTAGAAGATTTAAAAGAGTTTATTTCAGTGCCCGTTTCGGATTTGGATTTCGTATCATTCTTTCAGGTAAGAAATTTCCTAAACGATTTAATTGCTCTAGTAATTTTATTCAGATATAGTTTTCAAGAATTATTGTAGAAATCTTCTGACCGTAAATTTTAGCGTGCGTGCATTATGAAGCTTTTTTCTTCCTGGTTTCAGTTAGAAAGAGTAGAGATTAATAAGTTTATGAGTAAAACTGTAAGGCTGTCACTGGTTTCTTAGGGCTTTCATCTTCATCTTGTCTTTTATTAAAAGGATAAACCTGATTTTTTATGGCAGTTTTGCAAGTATTGAAAGAAGAAGGTAAACATTTCTGAATCAGCGTAGTACTGGTAGAACAGTTAGGTAAAGCAAAGCATTTTTTTTAAACGAAAACTTTAGGAATTCCGAGTAAGAGTAAGACGCAATGAATTAAATAATACTTAAAGTTAGGCAATGAGGTAAACACCATTTGATCTATTCCTCGTATGCAAATTCAAGTACGTATCAAAAATTGTAAGCAATTCATCCCCACTTAGCATTATCTTTCAAAAGTTATTTGGTATCCCAATTTCAAATGCATTTTCTTTTATACATTGTGCAAAACAGGAATTTTCATACTTTTGGGTATAAATTTTTGGTATGTAACTGAAACGGCTTCACTCATACAAGTCCAGTTCTTTTAATTTTAGGACAGAACCTTTTAAAAACTAAATATTTAAAAGAAAATCCCCCAATGTTGTCGAGAAAAAAATTGATTAAACTAGTTTACACGAAAAAATAAAAGTCCTCATTTATCCCCCATTAATAGTTCAATTTTATGAATTTCTCTCTCCTAAAATAAAAGTCTCCTACCTACATGATCATCTTGCTTAAAAGGCAAACATACAAGTGTCTCATACTGTATGAAGAGGTGTTTCGTATAACTCATTAAATCATTTTTTTTCAAAGGGAGAGTCATCCCATAGCATTTTTTTATTATTAATTTAAAAAGGGTAAAAAACGAAAAAGAATCTCCTTAGTACTTCTAAAAGGGACTGAGAGGAGATTCTTATAATTGAATTAGCATAAATCGATCCATAATTAATGTTAGATCGAGTAATCGATTTCCTCAGGAGAGATTTAAAAGTGCCAAAAATACCCATCCCATCCCAACCCATTCCATAATCCACCTGTTCTGAATACGCAATTAAGTACCTAAGAATTTTAAACATAGTAACTATTCCTTCTATAAAACCCAATTCGCAATAATAAGCCAAATTATAGCGTTTCTTCAAGGCATATGCAAATGTTAGGGAAATTGCGTGGGTGTTGAAATCTCATCAGGGCGTTTTCCCCATTAGTAAAACTAATCAATAAAGAAACTTCTTCACTTTTGTTTTCATTTTTTTCCTTGTCATCTCTTCTTCATTACCATAAATGACATGTTGGCCATGTTTTATCACGCAAATAAATCTACATCTAAAGCATCTATATAGTTACTAGGGTCCATTAGGATGGATTTTTTTTAGCTTCTAGTCGTCTTCACTTGCCCTTATGTCGCCCATAGTTGTCGAAAAAGGCCAGGGTCAATTTTTATATAATCGTATTATCTATGCTTTTTACATTTTAATCCCTACTAGTTATTACATAATTTGACGTGGTCAATTTTATGTATTATGCTAAAAGCACGTTTTTATTAGCTCTTATAATATGTGTTGAGAAATTTTTATTGGCATATTGTTTGCATACCTTTGGATATCGTGATACTTTAGGCTTTATCTGTAGTTTATACCTTTTGGTACGTAGTTGTGGGGTATAGGCAATCTCATAGATATTTTTTTTCAAAAAGGATTTATTATATTATAATGAACATTATGTTTACAATGTGTATGTTTATGAAATGAAGGTCACGTTGTAAATTTACTAGCGATGCCAAAAACCAAAAATTCTTGTAATTTGCTTTATTTATTGGAAATTTCCATCCCAATAGATTGGTCGAAGAACATGGCTTGGTCAAGAATGATGGCTATGCCAATTTTGGCTTTGTTCGTATTGAGCATTTCTTCCGTCCAGGGTAAAGCACAAATTGGAGGTAATGTATTATTCTATTGTAATATAGCTATTTATTTACATGGTGAATTACTCATGTCTTTAAATAAATAATTTAATTAACGATGATAACAACACCTAAACCTTTTAAGACACGTAGAAAGTTGTAGAGAGAAATTAATCGTAACATTTGTAACGCCCTTCGGTTGTATAATAAAAAACGTATAATGTAGATATAATAATAAAATATGTAGTCAAACTAAATGTACACTAATTATGAGTAAAATGAGATCGGTGTAGCTAAACCGTCACATAACACCTTAATCACACAATTGACATGGAATTGGATTATGAAAATTGCTCCTGTAACATCTAACCATTTAAAAACATTAATGTAAGTTGCAATTACAACGTAACACATTCAACTTTATCTACATTTCTAAGCATTTAAACTGATCAAATGGAACTTGATTTTATTTCTCATCTTTAGGAACTGCAGATCCATGTATCCCAAGTCCATGTGGCCCCGTTAGTGAACTTTTTAAACATTTACAATTGTCATTGCTTTTTAAAACGATTATAGGTTTTCATTGAAATGATTGTGTTTTAACGATTATTAGAACACACAATGCTCAGTTAATAGTGTGGGAGCTGCAGTTTGTAGATGTATTCCTGGAATGTACCCAAAACCCGATACAATTACTGGATGTGGTCCTCAATGTACTCAAGATTACGAGTGCAAATCTAATGAGAGATGCTTCCAGAATAAATGTCAGGGTGCTTGTGTTGGTGACCCTTGTGGAATTGTAAGTAGTATCCCATTTTGAATTATATTTTAACAAAAAAATTTAATAAAAGTCTTTGTTTCTATTTTTCATTTTATCTTATTTTTTTAGAATACTGAATGCGAAGCCCTAAATCATAAAGCAGTTTGCAGATGCTTCCGGGGTTACACCGGGGACCCTCTCTTTCAGTGCCGTCAACAAGCTCCGATCTCAAGGGCAATCATCTCTCAACCCCCACCTCAGTAAGGCTAAGTTTCAATTCTATTGTGACTTTCTACACCGAACTAGCATTACTTACAGAATGCTTGTTCTCACACTTCAATTTGTAATTAGATACGCATGATTTTTATACCTTCCACCGGAACATTCCAAGTCACGACATTTTATTTTATAGTCATATGAAGAGAAAAAAAAGTAAAATAATTTCGAATTTTTTTCTTTTAAAATCTTTAAGAGCCATCGCTGTCAGAGCTAGAGACCCTTGTGCCGGATCTCCATGTGGTCAAGTGAGTAAAGACAGTTGTTAAAACAGTTTTGTAAAGTCGTATTTTGAGTTTCATGTAAAATATTTTTAATTCATAGAATGCTGAATGTCGAAGCAGTGGGGATAGACCAGTGTGTAGTTGTCCTGCAGGTTATCAAGGAAATCCTCAAATTCTTTGCCGACGTGGTGAATGCTCTGGTAAGAGTACAAGAAAAACTTTACTATACAGTATCCTTTATACAGTTGAGCTATTACAGTTCTGCAAATTGGAAGAAAACTTTTTTTAAATTTTATTTCTCATGACTGTGCGTCATTTCATTATAATCTGATTTGATCTAACCTGGGTATAATGTATTTTTTTGTATTTTCTTCAATTCATTTCCTTAAAACTGTCTCACGCTTTGACATTTTTACATTAGATGTGATTTATGTAATTTCTAATTACTTTCGTGTATTTCCTGTCAGCATTTTCTTCACTAGATTTTACCTTTTTGTAAAAATTATCAAGTCCTACTACAAATTATTTGAAAAGAACAGCTAGACTTCTGGTGTAAAATCTAATGCTCTAAATTTAAAGTTTATATTGGAGTTGTAATATCACTGTCAAAGCCAGTGTCAACTTAATCTTTTTATATTCTAACTTTATAATTTATACAAACTTTCAGCCAACAGTGAATGTCCATCTTTCCAAGTATGCCAAAACTTCCATTGTGTCAACCCATGCTCAAGTGCTTGTGCTATTAATGCACAATGCGATGTTAGGAATCACGTTGCTGTATGTTCTTGTCCCCCAGGCTTTACAGGAGATGCTACTGTTAGCTGTCGAAGGGGTACTTTTTCCAATTAATTTACTTAATTTATTGCGTTTGAACCATTTATAGCAATAATGCATATCCTTTTGACAACGTTAATTAAGTCGTACCGTAATGTTACAACTCTTTCAGATTTAATAAAAAGAACTAACAAATAACACCTGACATTAAATACACTGCATAGCATTCAAGATGTGGACTATACAAAGGACGGAAAAACTCACCTGTCTCACTTTACTCATAAAATACCATTTGATTTTAATAACTAAAAGAACTTTCATACATTTGTCAGTAATGGGTTTTACATGTAGTTATCATTTACATACATGAGTTTCTTTAAAGTTTTAATATCTTTTTATCATTTATTAAAGCTGATTTGTGTCAACCTAGCCCTTGTGGACAAAATACAAACTGCAGGGTAAGAAAGAGGGTTCAATGAGACAATATTTTAAATAGTCAAAGCTAGCAAATATTGAAGTTATATGAATTTATTGTTAACCTTTAAATCAGGTGCAAGACGATAGGGCAATTTGTTCGTGTCAGCAATCCTTCATTGGTGACCCAATCAGGGGATGCACACATGAATGTGAGAGCGATTCGGAATGCCCAAACAATCAAGCCTGTACACAATTCAAGTGCAAAAATCCATGTATCAATGCTTGCGGAACTTATGCTAGTTGCGAGGTTTGAACTAATTTTTTGTTTTTGCATCAAATTAGATCATAAGTTCATGAGCTTTAGAATAAAGAAGGATTTGATTTGCAATATAAATATGAAAAAACTTTGATATCAGGTAAGAAACCATAAAGCTGTTTGCCGATGTCCAGAGGATTATCTTGGTGATCCATACACAAGATGCTTCCCTGAATGTACTAGCCATGCTGATTGTCCAGCTAACCGGTAAAAAATTAGTAGTGATGGAAGATTCGATGTCTTAATTCAGGAATTCCTGATCAACATTATATTGTTTCATTATTATCACAGTGCCTGTATCGGACTAAAATGTGGAGACCCTTGCCAAAAAGCCTGTGGTAAGTTCTCTAGTAAAACTCTTAAGTGTACATGAAATGTTATAGTTAAGTGAAAGGACCTGAGGAGGCGTCTTTACTTGAATCGCCTTGATTAATAGACATTTTAATAGTATTTTTGTTACTTTGCTAATTGCAGGAATAAACGCTGAATGCAGGGTGAGTTTATTTTAACAGTAGTTATGAAATAAGGATCTTATGAACACCCCAACCTTTTGACGAACTTTTTTTAATTCGTAGTTTTTAACTTAGGCTTTATGATTTATATTATAAAAAATTGAATAGGTGGACAAATCAAGTCACAAAGCTATATGCTCATGTCCCAAGGGCTATACTGGTCATCCTTTTGATGAATGTCGAAGACAGACTCCAGGTGGGAAGTAACATGTTTAAAGATTAACCTCATCTTTTTATTTAACAACAACCTCTTTATGATGTTTTGGCCAAAAGATATTGTGCTATGTAACCTTAATGTACTTATCATTTGAGGGGATAAGTTGATTAACTGATTAATTACTCGTTTTGATACTGCTTTAATTGTCTCACAATTTATACTCATTTATTTTGTTATCAAATAAATTTTGTTGCTATTTGGATAGTCTAACTCAATTGTTTTAACACAATATAAATTTTAAAATTTTAATCCACACCTTGCTATTCTATACAAGGTACTTAATGATATTATTAGAAACGTTTCCCCATTTCTTAATTTGGGATAATACATTAACGCCCGAGACTAAATCTTCACCCTCTTCTAAGAAGGTAACAATTTCTTACATTAATTTTCCTATTGACCTAATTGGAAAGCAAGTTAACTATGCTTTTTAACTAAACAATTTTTTTTTTGTAATTATAAACGTCTAATACAATTGTGTTTTTATATTCCATGTGCTATTACCAGCCGATCTCTGCCAACCCAACGTAAGTTTTCATTGCTTGAGTTACTTTCAAATAAGTTTTACCATACCTAATGTATTCACTGTTGTTACTGTTAAAAAATCCACCCAGAAAAATGACTTCCGTCCCAATGCAATGCTCCGTGATCCTTACATTTACGTTTAATAATTATAATAATATAATATTTACCTTTATGTAATTGAACCTTTAATTATCACCCCATGGTACTTTAACTAACAGTGAATGCGTTAGTTCTTCTAGTATTTACCTGTCTACTTTTCAAGTCATTACTTAATTACTTACTCATGTCTTATACTTCTTCAATTACAGCCTTGTGGCCAAAACGCCATTTGCACCCCCGGATATGACAATTCTGGTCGTGACCGTCCAGTATGTACTTGTCCCTCAGGTAATATTTTTATTTTCAGAGTTTCATATAATGCGATTGTGTTTCTAAAATTGTGTATTTCTTTTTAAAACAATCTCTATTGATTTAATCAGGTTATCTCGGAGATGCTTTGATAAACTGCAGAAGGGGAGAATGTACTACTGATTCTGAGTGCCCAAACAATCGAATTTGTTCCAACTTTAACTGCAAGAACCCCTGTGAAGGAGCTTGTGGTGTTAATGCTCAGTATGTGCAAATAATTTATTTTAAAGCAATTGATTTCCATTGTTTAAGGTAAAACTCATTCCTGTTTTTCAATTTACAGTTGCGAAGCCCGAAATCACGGAGCTGTGTGTTCTTGCCCAGGAGGTTACAAAGGAGATCCATTCTACCAATGTTCATACGACCCAGTGCGTGCCAAGAGGAAAGCTCTTGAAGATAAATCAGAAATCCAGCAAATAGACGAAGAGGCCGAGCTTCCAGAAAAGTTGGAATAGAAACTTTTACACAAAAGTGTCATTACATTTCTACAAAACTTTTTACTTCTACCTTTCCTAAACTTTTCTTGGCTTACCCTTTTCATGTTATTTTGGAGTTTTATTATTTCTAATTTTCTTTGTAGTACATTCATTCACGCAAAAAAAGTTAGTTCTTGCTTTTTACCTATTTGTTTAGTCCTTCTATTCTTTCATCTTCGTTTTCCATCTTTTATGAAATCTGTGCCATTTGTGAAGCGTTTTGTACAGTAATTAACAGTATATGTAGGGAGTTTGAAAATAAAATATAAATTTAATTGAAGGATTTGAAGTACTGGTGAAGTGAATTATTTTAAGCACATGCTTTGCTCATATTATGGGAAAGGAATCATAACTTGCAGATCTCTTTTATTCGTGCAAATTCTTTAAAATTGTTGCCTTCGAAGGTTTAATGAATGCTTCCAGTGTACAGGTAAATCATTTTTGACTATAGCGTACTATTTATTTTTCTCAGAAATTTACAAAGCACCGACTACATTATCATATTACTTATTAACAGAGAGAGTAAAGTATTGAAAGTGTATAGTATTCATTATTAAGAGAGAAGAATAGAATGTGCGTACCATTTAATTGATGCAGTTACAGAGTAGAGTATAATACAAAGGATTTACTAGATTTACTACTTATTTCATACTTAGTTGGAGAGTATAGAAATCGCGAACAATAATGTTTGTTCCTGAGTGGATTATTGAAACTTATGAGGAAAGTTTAGGAATTTCGTATTAATGTACTAAAGGAAAGGAGAGGTGAACGAGTAGAATATTGTTGAAATAGCAGTCAGAGTATGACTGTTGTACAGGAAAAAGGAAATATTAAAAAAGTTGAGAAAGTTGAGAAAGAATTGCAAACTTTTGACTACTTTTTAGCATTTTATGAAGTAAGTTAATATTTGCTCTACTTAATGGAAATGGTAATAAACGCAAATGGTTTCGGTGGTTCATCTATTTTACAAATGAACATCATTTTCATTAGTGTCACCACTGCCACCGCCTTCATTGCCATTATCATCATGGGAAGATTGAGAATCAGGAGGATCGGCAATGAATTTTTTCCACAAGAATGGATGTGCCTGTGGGGCAAGTTGACCCAGTGAAGTTGCTAATCCCACAAATCCTCTTCCGTCTCCCATTGCCCTGTTTTTGTTCCGTTCCTGCTGACCTTGTCCATAATACTTCCTGTATTTGTTCTCCCAGTAGAACAAGTTCTCTGGCTCAACAGTGTCATCTTCCTCGAAATAGATCACGGTATTTGGAGGCAAGGGGTCCAAGTCACTTCGACGACCTATTCTTGGTAAAGACCTGATCAGTGGGCCCTAATGATGAGATTTTAAAAAACAAATTATACATATTTTAATTTTTTTTTATGGATACAGCCTTATACACCACAATATTAAAAAATGTAAAAGAACCCGTACATCAGATGGACGCTGCAATAAAGATGAAACGTTATTTGAGCCAATCCAGATGTAAGCATGTAAAGAAACATTCAAGAAATGCATATACAAGGAATAGTCGTATCCTAAATTAAATTTTTTTTAAAGTTATAAAACTACTACATAAATTTTAAAAAATAATGTGAAGCTTACATGGCCTTTAAAATACACCTGCGGCTGTCCACTTGACATCCGGATAAGAAGGAAAGTTGCACCCACAAATATAAGTAACCAGCAGACTGGGAGAGTGCTTCCTGCAAGTAGATGTTTTTAAGATCATTCTATTTAAAACCTGAAATTTTGAATTCCCATAAAAAAAGTTTCTAACCTTTTCGTTTATTTTGTTTCATGATTGGAGACATGATGATTTTTGTTGTAAAAAATGAACCCTCGAATATTTTGTGAATAATGTTATTTCTGATTTGCTCAAGATCAGACACCTCTCGTCTCGACAGTCTCAAAGAGCGTATTGTTCCAAAAATTTGAATAACAGCCTTTTTATACCCACGCGTTTGATCTCTGGATTTTTCTATAATATAATACACGACATCTCCCATTGTGTCCTTTTATAAGGAACTTCTAAAGTCATAAGAGTGACAAAAAGCAAAATTATTAAACGGACACGAGCCGTATCGATTTCAATCAACCCGTATAACTTCATTTTCATGCGTCTTCATTATTTTGTATAATTAGAGTGGAACACCCGACGACGTCCACCAAGTTATATTCAATTACAATTGTATTGTTCAATTTGAATGGCGGTGGTGATATTATTTTAAGATTGTTTCTGATATTCTGATGCTCTACTTTTCTATTTTTCCAGTAATCCTACATATTCCATTTGAAAAACAGGGAACTTTCACGCAACCCGCACCCATATGCTTTTGGAATCTTGAAACCCATCATACATCATCATCATCATCATATTATTGAGTGTTACATTTATAATTTATATATATAATTATAAAGTACAAATATTATTATAGTCCTCTTAAAGATAAGTAGGACATTTTTTCCCCAGGTGGATACAGTAATTGTATTTGGTTACTGAACATAATTATAATACATATATGGTTATAAATGGGCCTAGGTGAAACGTTAGAAGTTATAAAAACTTTGTCATGCGACAGGTGTTTTCCTTTGTTCATCTAGTTATAACAAAACTCTATTGAGAATTCTCAAGCGAATGTTTCCAGCGTGTATATGTAGGTAGGTAGGTATTGAAGGGCTTCATCTCTTCTCGACTTTTGTGGAACTTTGCGCTTACAATGGAAAATATGTTTACAGAACATAATATCTTACCTTAAAGTCCACCTCCACTGTACAATGGTTTCTCTATTCTTTTCCAGATTGAATACAAACTTTTGTTATTGAAAGACCGAGAGACGTAGAAGAAACCGCTAGAAATATGGAATGGGGGCATGGAAGGGAATGAAATGTAGGGTAAATTTCATTCGCGTCATAGGCTCGGCTCGTGGCAACAAAGAAATCTGGTAAAAAAATCTCTTCTGTTGTCCAAAGTTGGAACCACTATAGGATGAAGACTGATATCATAGTCATCCGACCGAAATGTTAGAATCTCGCAGATCGAAAGAAACTGTTTGCATAGGAGAGAAAGGGAACCTTCGTCCCACCCCCGTGTCTCTTTTTATGTGGCTTTGACTATCCGGGACCCTGAGCAACACATACGATGCAAAGTAGCTCTTTTAATACATTTTTATCTTTAAGGTAAATCATGCTATCAAATAATAAGCCCCCTGTTATATTTGATCATAGGATAAGCAATACCATTTATGTATTTGTATCTGATATCAAAATTTAGGTTGTTTTCCCTTTCGACAGTTAATATAAATTCATGTCCAGCGTGCCTAACTATATAAGGCATGTCCATATATTAACTAAGTTACTGGTTAAGTACTAAGAAACAGGTGTACTTTATTTGTTCAGCATTTAGCATTGACGTAAATTATTGTTGACGCCATTTGACTTCATGGAATCCGAGACAGAATATGAATTGAAGAGTGACAAATGTCTTAAAAGAGGAAGCCGTTTCGGTGCAAGATTTCATATGTTTTGAACTGTAGGAATAATGAGTTTACACTTTTCTATAAATATATATTGATATTGAAGGGACTGGAATGACAGGTTGAGTCCCTAGAAGATACCTTGTTAAAGTATGAAGTTCCCATTGTATTATAAGTTTTTACAGCCCCGGATATTTCTATTTACCGAGGTTTGCATTTCAAGGAACTATAAGTGCTGAGGTGAGTACGCTTAGTAAGATATAGATACAGAATACAGTCTTTCATTTAATGCAGATTTAAAATTCTTTCGATTAAATTTGTAAAAATAGATTTAAAAACTCAATGCAATCTTTTTTTGTTACTCATTTACCCAAATGATGTAGGTATTTTCCTATTTTATGACTGCCAAAAAGCCAACTCTTTTATGACAAAAGGATATCAGCTCATATGAAACCAATGTTGTTATAAAATATGAAACTAACCCGAGATATGCACTACGAAGGTCTTAACATTATATGAAGTACTTCTGCATTTTACCATGGCTATTTACGATATAAATAAATGTGTGCAAGTTCATGTATCTTGCGGCCACTCCCCTTTTTTTTTGTTTTTACTGCAAAGTGGAATATGGATGTAAAGAAGTTTGGAATATAGCAAATGATGGATTTTCATGAAAGGATTAAATCATTGAGTCAAGAAGAAGAACCACATTTGTATTCATGCTCACTTGCCTGTATCCGAACAAGTATTTAGAATCACAAGGTTATCTAATCAGCCCGATGCCGATGCTAAACCGCTCATAATGATTAGTGTACTAAAAAATGAAGAAACGATTGAAAGTTTTTGAAATTTAGATATGTTTCACCATAATTTCTTTACTATTTGTTGCATATAATTTGTTTAATAGCATTTCAATTTTTTGTATAATTTTTCTACCTAAATACATTCTTTACTCTCTAACAGACAATTTATTTGTGGGTTTTATTTTTACAATTACACCCTTTTTAGTATTTGTGATCTTTAATAAAAAGATCAGCTGCTGCTGCTGCTCCAACAACACTTCCTGCTACGTACTTTCCAAGAGATGCTTCACTATCAGCCTGGAATTATCAAAAATTAAGAAAATTAAATTCAAGAAATTTAAAACAACTTCATCATGCATTATGCATAGATCCAGAGATATATGTATGAAATGTATATTAAATTGACAAACCGGCCATGAATTGTTATAGTGTAAGCGGTTAATAGTTAGTTAAAAAGCAAATCAAACAGTTAAAATAGGTTAGTAGTTCAAAGTTTAAAGTCCATTTTTAGTAGAATTTTAAAAATTTCAACTAAAATCCAATAACAAACCAAAAAAGTATGTAGTTTTGGTCACGTTGTTGTTTGTTTGATATGAGTGTGATTGTTGGAGATTAGTAGCTGTGGGCCTGCACAAAATTGCTTTTGGCTGCAGCCAAGCTGGGAATACTACCAGCCACGTATTTTCCAGTTGAGGCTTGGCTATTAGCCTATTGATTGATCAGTCAGGGTCAGAGGTTAAACAAAAATCAAAACGAGTCAGATTTTAAAGTCATTAGCTAAAACTAAGTCAATATAACAAAACTACAATGCGCAAACTATAAAAAAATTCCGATGAGATTGTTAACTTTTACAAGTTGGTATCTACAAAGCTGCAATAATGGTATTTGACTATATGAAGATTCAATAAATCTTTTAGAAATGTTTGAACCCTCTCGTATTTAAAGCTGAGATACTATCACGCTAAACGTGTAACTAATTCTAGTAAGAAACACAATGTGCGATAAAGAAAAACTTCCACAAAAATGAATCTTATTTTTTGGAAAAACGTTAGAATATTGAAAACTGGGTTAACGCATATTTCAAACTTCCAAACTCCAAAATTTCAATAGAAAGCATTACCTTGGCTCGTTTGAGAAGTTCCCCTTGTGCAGCTTTTACGTTCTCAGGCTTTCCAGCCCATGCTCTCAAGACGGATGCCTATAATAATGTTTACGTTTTAATAGTAAATGGGTACAAGTGTTTTATTTGCAATGAAAAATGATGTTATTATATTTCATGGTAATGTGAAATTACCTGCAAAGCACGACCATAGCTGAAGGTAAGAGCCCATGGTTTCTTTCCGGGGAAACTGTTGATGGCACTCAAATTGACTGAAGCCTCTTCCTCAGACTGACCACCAGACAAGAATGTGACTCCTGAGAATCAGCAATTAATTTGTTCAACATGTTACCATTTATTAAGTCCAAACAAAGACTTGCCATTATAATAAGAAAACTTACCAGGAACAGCCGCGGGCATAGTTCGTTGAAGAGCTGTGACTGTTGCACGAGCAACATCTTGGGGAGTGTATTTAGTTGGGCAGGACTGTCCAGCTGTGACCATGTTGGGTTTTAAAAGAGTTCCTTCAAGGTAGACATGATGGTCATTAAGAGCCTTGTATACGAAAGCCAAGACGGTCTCGGTGACCTTCTGTGCTCTGTCCAAATCATGATCTCCATCGGGGAGGACCTATCCAAGATTTGGTATATTGTTAGATTTACAAAATCAATCAAGGAACAAGAGGCTGGATAATAGAAGCTTTGCAATTGACAAAAAATCTCACCTCAGGCTCAACAATAGGGACAAGACCATTTTGCTGACAAATGGAAGCATATCTTGCGAGAACATTAGCATTCTCAAGAATGGCTTGATAACTTGGAGTATTCTTTCCAATTTTCAAAACTGATCTCCACTTGGCAAATTGACATCCATCCTTCTTGTACTGGGCGCAACGTTCACTGAGACCATCCAATCCTTGAGTTGTGGTTTCACCCTCAGATCCCATAAGGTTAACGGTACCAGTGTCAACCTTAATTCCCGGGATGATTCCTCGCTCTTGGATCAATTTAACGAATGGAGTTCCATCATCCGACTTCTGGTACAAAGTCTCATGGAAGAGGATAACTCCAGAGATGTAGTTTCCGATCTCCTTATCCGTGGTAAATAAAAGTTGACGGTAGAATCGTCGATTTTCATCAGTGTTCTCAACTCCGATGTCAGCAAACCGCTTTCCAACAGTTCCTGTGGATTCATCAGCGGCAAGAATGCCTTTACCTGGAGCGGTAATAGCATCTGCAATCTTCTTCAGCTCCTCTTGAAGGGCTGGGGAAGGGTAATTGAAGTATGTTGTCATGTTGAAAAATCCCTGGAAATTATTAATTTTTATTAGGTTTCGGAATTTCTTTACAATTTTCCTAAATGTTGTAATATAAAAATTTCCTTTAAACAGTTTAATGAAATTTGGCTGTGAGCCTGTTCATGTTCCTAGCTAATCTGTAATCTACGGATTCAAAAGTTTCATTTGCATAAAGATCATTATGTCTACAGGGAGTAGCAAATAGATATCTCTCTGCTCTCAAAAATCCTCATTTTTACCTACGAAAGCTACTACCTACATAATTTCAGATTAAACTTGAACCAAGACATATTTTAGCATTGTTCTTAAAAATGTATGCATTTTTCCTCTCTAAACTAAACTTACAGCTAATCATGATGATGGTGATGATGATAATATATATGTTTGCGTGCCATGCTGATTTCACATGAAAAGCCAAAGACCCAACAAAACCTACTCTCTGTTTTTACATGTAAACTTTCAACTAAGAAGCTTAAAATAGACATGGAAATATTGGAGTCAGTTTGAGCATGTCACTTTTACAAAGTTAAAGAATACTAAAAGATGCAGTGCGGTTTGCAACTATAAAGTTCAAACAATTTTTTTAAAGGCATGTCTGATTTTTATGGCTTTGCTAAGCTTTCAAAGTCAAGTTCGAGTTCGAGGTTTTTCATTATTTGGCAAATAAACACATTTTCTGGATAAAACAATGCTTCATCTGATGGAATGTAGTTATTTGTAGATTAATCATGAATATTTCCAGAAAATATTAGATTATAAGCTCCAGAAATAATCTCAGCCATTGCCATTGGATCGGATAGTTGACCTTTAAACTGCTCAGCTGTAAAATATGGCCTAAGCAAGGTCACAAGAGATACACCCACCAGGCTAAGTAAAATAAATAAAGGCATAAACTCGTTTATGTCAGAATCCTGATTCATGACTTTACATTGATAATATTTATTTCTAGAAAGTTATTCGCATTGAAAATAATCACTTATGCAAGACTCAAGGCGTAATAATACAGTTCCTTTCCGATGAACTTTGCCTTTTTATTTAGCAAAGATAACAAGACCAGCAAAATAATATAGCCACGTCAAATAGTTAGATTTCAGACTGATCATTATATTATTATCACGTTGTTTATTTGTTTTCAAATAAATCCATCATATTCTTTTTCTAAAGCCATAAATTCAAAAATATGTGATAATACCAGATCAGACTTCAATCAATCTACACCAACTCTGTATACATACCCACTCGAGACAATTTTTAATCTATAAAAATAAGAACCCCTATACGACAAACAAACGTAAACAGCAGATGGATCGATGGATGATAATACCTATATTCAAAATGGATGGAGTTTTGCACTGCATTAGGTTTACATTGGAGATCAAATTGTATTCTTTGGGCCCATGAGAAACTCAGCGGCTGCTGGGGTGATGACGATAGCAAAACGTGTGAAAAAAATCTATAAAACTGCAATCTTCTGCTGATGAGATGACTTTGGTATTTGATCTTCCTGAAAATAGCAGTAGTAGTGCATAGTGGTGGCTTTTAATAATATTTGTAGGTGCTAGTTGCTACTACCTTTTACTATGCTACTCTAAAAGGCTAATTTATTGATTACAAAGCAGAAGAGAATAAAAGAGTTTTCTATCATAATCATAATATTATTATTATAATGAATGATCAGCGTCTTTTTACTAAGTGCGTAAATAAAACCGGCCCTACTGTTTACTTACAAAATGTTGAGATTAGGTAAGTCCACGTAGGAGATAATCATGAGTGGGAAAAACACCGCAAAAAAAATATGTAAATAAGTGAGAAAAGGATCAAAATAAAAAAGTAATAAAGTTCCTTGGACTCGATTGGGTTATCTTGTTGTTTTCTAATACATGCAAATCCTCATTTTTGTGTTTTTATATTGTAACACAAGTTAATCTTATTTACAAGTTGGAAATACTCAAGGTGTTATTGTATACTATAGCTAAAGTTATGAAAAGGTGATCTATTTGTCATTTAATTTGGATAGCCTATAATGGACCCAAAAAAATAAATTATATTGGATGCTTTATTCGGATGTAGTTAAAAAAAACTCCTAAAAAATGTTCCCCTTAAATTGAAAGTAGCTATAAAGTTTTCCATCAATTTCCCTTTTTTTAAAAAAATACTGAAAGCTAATGGCTATGTCAGTAACAAACAGAGTTTAATACTTACATTGATTTTCAACCGAGCTTGACATTTTCTAAGACTCTGTTTTACTCTAAAGCATGACACTTTTGTATCTTGCTTCTAATTAAACACGAAAGAAATTGTACTACTTAATTGCATATTACATTTAAAAAATTACACGTCTTTTTCTAGAAGATTTAACTGATGAAATTTTGGCAATTTTTATGTAGCAAAAGTACCTGACTCTATTAAACAATAGGAGTTTATAAAAATGATGCAATTTAGTAAAATGACACCCTCAGATATCTCCTTGTCTGGATATAAATGAATGTTTTAATTTCTAACATTATTACTGCATTCCATCTACAAAGCATTAGTCATACAGGACAAGCACATGATTTCTACTTTATTAGCAAGTTACAAAACGATGATCACGTTCTTCCATACATGTTACTTGCATGGACAATAATTACCTAATTATATTCACTCGTACGATGCTGGTGATGATATGATTTTTATGAACCACGTAACAACGCCGTGTGGAACTTAACTTCTACTAGGGTACCACTATGCACTACCACTACTAGGACATAGGATCATAGGACTGTGTACTAATACTAAATACTACATTGCTCTTGGTATTTTATTATACCTTGCTGGTACCAAAGTATTTTTATCTCCCGAAAAAAGATGCATTCTAAAGATTATCTGAAGTAGTAAAAGGTATTGGTGGCAGTGGTGGTGGTACTGAATTAAATCAATACCCACTAACTGTAACCCACAGATAAGGATTAAAGCCAAGATTTAAAACTAAAGATGAGATATAAATTCATCTTGCATCTTTTTAAATAATACTACATCAATTTCAATAATGATATCCCTATTCAATTTTCAATCTATCAAAATCAAGGTAGAGAGTTGCATTCAAAAATCTCCGAATGCAAATTTCTTCAATGTGCAATAAATTTTGAGAACAAGAGACGATAATTATATAGTTTAGTGGCTAATTCTACTACTATGTATTATGGCTAGTTTTTCTTTAATGTTAAAATTAAAATATTCAAGAAAGTTGGAATGGCGAGGCATTGCATTTCCAATTGCCACAGAACCATGATGAATATTATTCTTCATTTCATTCCTAGCGTAATTTCTAGCATAATGTCAAGTTCAAGGTTCTTAAAAAGTCATAAAAAGTCAGCAAGGTTCTAGTGATCAATTAAATTCAAGAGCTCTCTAGTCAATTAAAATGAAAAGGGTGCCGGCCGGTTGGTGGTGGTCTGTGTAAAACAGAGATGCAATGAAGTAATCTTTAAAAAGATTAACCAGAGCTTCTTTATAAGAGTTATGATGATGAAATATTTTAAAGCTATGAGATGGAGATCCTACATCTTAAATATAGTTGAACTATTTTAGTTCTGAATTAAACATTTTTATCCTTTTTGTCTAATTTTCTGTAGATTTTAAAACTAGTTTTTAATTCAATTCTATAAAGATTTTAAAAATCTGTATAAGCTTACTTGGATAAGTTGAAGATAGCCGAGTGGGTTTTATTTAGTTGGAATGAAGGAGAATCAAGAAACTTGTCCTGTCTTCTTGAGCTTGGTCTCTGGACTGAAATCTCTTTTTGTACAATATACTACGATCTATTTTGTTATAAGAGGTGATGAGGATGTTTTCTGGTATTCTCTACTATATAATATCCTATATTATCATGTATCTTTACTCTTCAACTCGAAGATAATTCGTTTTTCGGGTCACGAAGAGCCTTTTGGCTGGATGTTATATATTCAAGGAGATATTTTTAATAAAAATATTCAGTTATCTCTTCTTCACTTGTTTAAAACTCTTCTTAGTAGTATAAGCTGCAAAAGCTGATTTGCATATCTTATGCTGGATTCTAAATATCCCTTTAAACTTTTTTACCAAGTTTAACACATATCATTATTGTTATACAATTTGTTTCATATGTATATTACTGCATCGGTTTAAGTTTTAATACATGGAGCATAATTTTGTATCGTATACTAAAAAGACATGTATTCTTAAAAGTCGTGAGTTTGTTATATTCTGCTGGCAATGAAATATTGGATGTGAAAATGCAATGTGTAAATGCATTACTCGGGCGAGGTTGGGGCTGGGACTAGGGGCGTTTAGTTGAGTAGGAGTTTGAGATTTCGGTGTGTGGAATTTTACTTTTTAAAATGGCCTAGGGCTGCAGAGTCCGGAGTGGATTCTAAAATTTAATGAGGATTTTTTTTAGGTTGACTGGAGAAACTGGATTTTTAAATGTATGTTGGAGTGTAGAAATATTTTGGGAAGAGGGGAATGAATGGACTGATGCATTGCTTTTTTAGAAATAGGCTGATGCTGGATTTATACTTTGAAGGGACTTGGCCTTAGCCTTAAACATAATGCTATAAGGATTTTATTAAATACATATTAAACGCAACCAAGCAGTGTGACAATTATCAAAAATTCCATTGGCACCTAAAATTTTCTCATGCAGTTTTTTTAACCTATTCTTATAGGGCTCGGAGGGGATTCAGTTAATTTAAATTAAATGCTATTTGCTTTTTAAAAAACTGGAAATCAAGTTACTTCAGCTTCGAACCGCCACTGGACAGAATCGAAAAGAACGGAGGGCTTGGCTTATCATCACCATTAAAATATTTTCTAATGCGGCTGCCTGCTGCCTACTACTGCCTAGTGACGATGTGATCCTACTGGAAAAATACAATTCAATATCAATATAATAATACATACAGAGAGGTACATATTATAGAAAATTTTAGTTGATGAAGATGAAATGATGCTCCTATAACATCAGACCAGAAGTGTCTGTTTGCAATAGCATCAGTAGCGTGGGCCTTTTTTAGATTTAGATTTATTTGCAACTACGAAAGTTAGATTGGACTGGTGAAAATTTAGTTTATATTAGAAGTGGCTGTCGTCACTCTTACGTCACACTTCTACCCATTTAAGCATTTGTCCAATAAAACCCTATGTAAAGACGACACGGCATAATTATATATCATCATCATCGTCATGATATTCTACAACACATGGTATGGTATAATGCAATGTATGAGTTGTTCAGGGAGAACTGATTTGCAAATTGGATGCAATAGACATTTGTAAATGGGCTAATTTCTTTTTCATGCAATGCTAAAAGTCATTCTAGGACTTAACAAAAATTTGCTTTTACTATAATTTATAATGATCTAAGACTAAGAATTTAAAGGAAAGAAAAGATTTAATCGAATTAAAAGTTCTGTCTTGTGTTCTATTTTCATATTTTGAAAAGAACCAATCACCCTGTATTATCCAGGAATACTCCAACTGGCTTGCTTAGTTTGCACATTAAATGAAGTCATGACTCATGACTATCCGAGAAACACCGAATTCTCTACTTTCTACACGTAGGTAAAAAGCAAAAAGGTGCTTTCACTGTGAAAGCAAAGCAGGGAAAATGAACGATGTGAACTTACTCAAAACTCTCTGAAAGTCTCAGTCTCAATGAATGTTACCCCAAGGGAGATAATAGATCGATATTAAAGTTTTTATGAATGAATCAAAAGGATTCAAAGTGAATAGAAATGCAGTGGAAGTTGTATAGAAGATTTATGAAGGAAATGAGACACGGAGTTTGCCAACCCTACTTTTATCATTGTCTCCCTATTCCCTATCCCCACTGCTGCCTATGCTTGTTTGCTTTTTGTGATGTTGTGACAGCCTATGCGTGGTTGATTCTATATTCCATATTAAATAAATCCTGATTCATGTATGACTTCTAATTAGTGAAAAAAGAGGATGCTCATTTTAAGGCATTGTCTTTCCTTTTATTCATACAACTTTCTCAAGATCGATTTCATTCAACAAAGGAAGATCCTTTAAACTATTTATAAAAGAAAGTAACTCAAGAATCGAATCTACTGTGTCCTGAGGACAGTATTAATGACAAATTGACGAGTAAAGCGTTACACATGAATCGTAATTTACGAAGCTTGCACATATGGAGAAAATTGAAAAGTTTCATCTAAGCTTCCTAGTTAACTTATGACTTGATGCCATGTAATGAATGTAATCTTTATGATTGTTACCTCAATTGTTATTTTGCATATTCATTGGATTCATTTTGCATTCATTTTGCATCATAGATTTTTTAGAAATTGTTTTTCTTTATGTGAATAAATAATGAGCTCGGTTTTAGTTCGCTTATAGAATCGCATTAAAACTTGCCAAGATATTATAAATATTATATGATAATAATGCCATAATTTACTAAAAAGACACCGAAGAAAATGTACGATGTATTTGAACTAGTATATACGGAAACGTTAATCCCTGTTAAATTTGGCTGATGAGTAGCTTACATCAAGCATTCTTGCATACGTATGAACTTATATACAACTTTATGACGAAACTGGTGATACCGTGATAATACTATGAATAAAACCTAATTAACTTTTAAGTACAATGAACTACGTAGGTGATCTATGAAAAAGTAGGTTGAGAACCTCATTGGCTTGATTTTAAGAAAGTTTAATTGGTATCAACCTATGCAAACTTAAATTTAGTGTAATGCAATTTTAAAATGCATGGGTTGTTTGTGGATAGTAACGAATAAGTAAGCTCCGGTAAATTATTCGTATATGAAAAGGGATTTTTGTAGAAATGTTTGCGGAAATAAGAGTCAGGACATACTAACCTATAACAACGAATCGCCAACTCATACAACTAACTTTTGAAGTGACTAATCCTCACTTAGAATATTAGTTCGAAAGCCTACACAATATATTTGGGCAATAATTCTATGAAAAGACTATTTTAAGAATACAACTGATCTATAAAATTCCAAAAATGCAAAGATTTGTGTTGATTCTTAGCGTGATTGCAACTGCAACAATCATCCTCAATATCGGAGAAGCTGAAGCAAGGGGTGAGTTAAATGCTGCTAAAATGTCCAATTTACAATATCAAGCATTTTTATTACCTATTTTGGATTAATGTAGGCTACAGACATCGTGACCATCCTGCACATAAAAGACATCATAGGTATCGAGTCTTATCCGCATCTGAGTCTGACGAAGGTGAGTAGAGGCAGCTCAGTCGAAAATCCCTTATAAATGGCACATTTTGATAATCCATAATTCATGAAGAAGAAATAATAATAAATGTGTCTTTCTTTACTACAACAGGTCTGTTCTTTTCGTCATCCTCAGAGAGTAGGGAGTATTACCGACCAAAATCATACGGAGGCCGAGGGTGGATGGACAGCTTGAAGGATGCTGCAAAGGATCTGGGTAGTAAAGCCTATCAGAAAGCTAAAGACACAGATTGGAAAGAAGTCGGTAAAACAGGTTATGATAAAGCTAAGAAAGTAGCAGCTGCGGCTCAATCCCGTAAGAAGAGATCTTTCGAAACGTATCCACTCCCTGTGGAACAACTTATCACTGAACCAGAGAACCTAGAGGATCAAGGCAGAGCCAAGTCCTTGTATAATAAGAGGTCCGTCAAGAAGGAACGCAAATCATTTTTTGATTCCAAGAACACTATATAGTTAGATGTATGCTTTTGCCATTAGAGTAGTTTTAAAGCAATAAGGGTTCTCCATCAATTGGCTGATAATCAATAGTTGAGACTTAAGATTGGATTAGGCCTTATGAAATCTGCAAAGATTTTAGCAAGCTTAACGCTTGGGGACTAAAAATAAAGACGTTGTTAGGACCAAAAGGTTTATGCAAAAGTAAGTTATGTTTAAAATTGAATTTTGTTTAATTAATGTAAAAACTTCGTATTATTGTAATGGTTTACTTTGGATATAAAATATGAGTAAGGAATACAAATGGATATAAATTATTGCATAGAATATGAGTAAAAAGCTAGTTGAAATGTTAAAACGTATAAATAAATAATTACGAAGAATAAATAAATATTTTGGATAGTTTGCACCACGAATAAGTAGCAATATAATTGACAAAGTGAGCCTTCGGTCTTGAAAAAATTAACTTTGATATCTTTATCCGTTGCCATTTTCGTATTAGCTTCTTCTTTTCTTTTCAATTTTTTTGTAGTTTTTATGACTCTGGGTTGGTGGCTCTGAAATGGGAAAATCATGCGTCTTTGAGATTGAACATAACTTATTAAAATTAATTTGGTTTTGTATTTAAATGAAGTGTAAGATATGTACCAGATATAAATTGCAGTACTCTTGCAGACAAATCTGCAAGGTCCCATTTGGATGCGAATTCTGACACTTCTTGAATAAAGTTCGATTGCAAAGACCTATTGTAAACTCCTGGAATTCCAGCACCACTGTAGTATACCAATCTGAACAGAATCCAGATAAGACCAAGACTCATTATAGCTAGGGCAACAAGGACTTTTGCATGGAATTTCTTTTTGATTCTGTCTGGTTTGCTTGTAGTTGGAGGTCCATAAACGGGAGCTGGGGGTGAACCATAAGATGGCTTTGGTGCACCGTAAACTGGAGCTACGGGTGGACCATATGCTGGTTTTGGGGTTCCGTACATGGGTGCTGGAGGTGGACCATACGATGGCTTTGGGGTTCCGTACACGGGCGCTGGAGGTGGACCATACGATGGCTTTGGGGCTCCGTACACGGGTGCTGGAGGTGGACCATACGATGGCTTTGGTGCTCCGTACTTTGGAGACGGTGGTGAGCCGTATGAGGTCATTGGTGGAGCTCCATATTCAGATGGGGATGGGGGTGCTCCAAATTCCGTTTGAGGTGGTGGGGCTCCATATTCCATTTGAGGTGGTGGGGCTCCATATTCCGTCGAAGGAGCTGGAGCTCCATATTCTGATTGGGGTTCAGGTAGTGCATATTCAACTGAAGGTTCAATTGCAGGACCCTGCTGATTATAGCTGAAAGAAGGGTTCACAAAAGAATTCGCAGGAGACGACGAATGCGGAGCACTCAAAAAGTCTGACGGAGCTTTAAAAAACGTATTACCAAGTTCACTTTGTCCAAAACTATCTGGGAATTTAATACTTCCCAAATCTCCATCACGGCGATTCGCTTGAAATGAAGTTCCATTATTCGTTTTATGTAAAGCCTTTAAGGAACTGACACTTGCAGAAATCAAAATAACCAGAAACGAACACCCAATTAGGATATTTAACTTTGACAGACCCATGGTCATGACTCGGCACAATTATATTTTTGCAGCTATTTCAACTCCACGCAAGACGTGTGATAAGTAACTAGGGCCAGAGTCAAACCAAAACTAATTCTGCTTTCGGATGATCAACACTTTTCCCTTATTTCTACGTCTCACTGAAATTATAATTTGCTCAAAATTTATAAATTGGAAGAGGTAGTCTATTTTAAGTTCGTGCTAAAGTACAAACTTCTAATAATTAATATTACTTGCCTTGCAGAATTATGAATGAATACGACGGAAGAAAAGATGATCTAGGACACAAAATGCCAAAGGGTTTGCCGTTCCGTAGAAAAAGCATCATACATACATTATTTCATAGCTTTTGTTACAATTAATTCTATGTGCTTAAGATAGCCAATAAAACTAACGGAATCTGGAGTAGTTAACATACATTAACATTAAAATTAAGAAAGCGGCCCTAAACATTATTATTACTCAAGTAGTCTTAATAGAGAAGAGGTTTTTTGTTTAGACTTGAGGAAGAGATCATCGCGATGTAACTATAGCCTACATTTTATCAATATAATTCGTACAGGAATAATCTGTAGTGGTTGTTGTGTCTTTCTGCGAGAAAGTTTAACAAGATTCAGTTAATATATTAATATTTATTAAATGAGACGTAAAATTACTCTTTGTTTACTTGTCTAATATCTACAAAGTATTATGCATTTATTATTAGTGTTAAAGACCTTTTCATGCCTTACCAAATAAATGCGTTTGCCGAGATTTTACAAAATTTCTAATAATGCTGATGAATTTATTGGGAATGTTGAGAAATAAAATTAATAATTTTGTTATTTTACCCCTATCTTGAGAATTTTCATCTGATTTCATGAAAATACTTCCTATGATGTGATTGCATTGATTTAACAACTACTTAACTTACATATTGTTGATTGATTAAAACTGAAACGGCAAAAATGGATTCCTTCAACTATTTAAATAATTCCTTGGGACAAGTATTTATAGAATAATGTTTTTAGAAAACGTTAACAGAGCTTTATTCTGCAAATAAAACAAAACTTTTCATAAGGCAGTAAACATCTATGATTGAACAAATTTTAAAATCGACCAGAGCGTTTCCTTCCAGTGTATTTTGAATCCGGTTTAGTTTCTCTACCTTGCCTCCTTCTTCTTTCTTTTTTATCTTGAATCCAGTCTTTAACACTTTTAACATCATGACGTTGACGACCCTTAGATCTGGAATTACGGCTATCTGTCTCGGCATAAGAAATTGTGTGTCCGCCATGAGTTGTCTGGGGCTTGGGAAGAATGGGATTAGCTAAACCTCCAACCATAAGAACTAGGTAGTATTTCTTTGCTTTTGAGGACTCAGGAAAGTCAATTACTAAACCTCCATTAAATCCTGCTTTTTTCGCTTGGGATGTTATAAGATCTGTTTGACTCTGATCAGAAGGGTAGAACTGGAAAACTGCTCTTCCACCTGTGTTCTAAACAAAGCCACAGCCATTATTACTTTTAATCGTCTTTTAGTTTTAGATATTTGTTTCATTTTTTGGTGGTGTCCATTGAAAGTGAATTAGGTAACTTACAAGTGCAGCGTAAAGCGATGTAAAAAACGTGTATAATCTTTTAACAGGTTTATGACATGATTTATCAGCATTGCAAAGCCATTGAAGTGCACTTATGCTTATTGCTCCATCAAAGGATCCCGGACGAAATGGCACTCCTTGGCCGAGATCACTCAATATAACGTCTCCTTCTACTTCCCGTTCTCGAGCAACATCTATAATATTAGATTATACGACTATAACAACCCTTCCAATAACTTTTAGTATAATGTATTTATTTTAATAAAATAATAAAAACCTACTCAACATGGAATCAGAGATATCCAACCCAACCCACATGTGACCTGCTTCATCCAGAGCAGCTCCAGAAAGACCGGACCCACATCCTAAGTCCAAGATCATTTGTGGCTCATCTTCAGGTAACTCTAACAGCTCGATCGCTCGCTCGGCCATCTCACCTTGGATTTCCATCATCCGTGAACTAACCAAGAGACATAACACATTAGTCACCGTTGACTTATAATTTATTACTAGTAAAGTACTAAAATTAACTGTCCACTATCATTCATTTTAATTACGGAGAGGTCAAATAAAAAATTAACTTACTTTTGTGAATACTTTCTCGCTTCTTCCGCATTGTAGAACTATAAAAGAAAAAAAAAGAAATAATCAGTTACAATACCTAGTTTCTACTTTTCTCTATAATTGTTTGTTTGTTTGTCGCTTCTTAAGTATCATTTCCGTTCCATCATAGGCCGATTTTCCCAATCTATCCCGGTTTCTCTGATAACCTAATAAACTTCCCGGTGTCCCGATTAGTAGAACTAGGCTTCCTATTTTGTATTTAGACAGGCAAAGGTTTGCGCATCATTATCACTGCTATTATGACCTCTTAAATTACCGTAAGCCTCGATGTAAACCCACCCCCTCCCTCCCGCATTATAACTATAACCCCTCCTAAATAACTCCCTGGGCTACTAAAAAACTCACAATCAGTGAAACAGAAAGTACAGACACCGCAAAGCCGAAATCTTGTTTCAAACCAACTTTTAAGATTTTGCATTTAAAATTGTGAAAAAATTTGGATTTAGACGAACTGAATTGTTAATTTTAGACAAAACGTTGCCGGTTTTGTGTTTTAACACTATAAGCCCTTCCCCCCCCCCCCCCCCGTGGCCGGTCAAAACGTCGAATCAGGAACGTCGAAAAAAAAGTCATCAAAAGAACGTCGAAAACAAAAACATCGAATGAAAAAGAACTTTACTGCAGTAAAGTAATTCATTGAAAAGTCTACTACTTTAAAAAAAAGTTTTTTTTTCAACCGAAAAAAATTTTTAACATTAATTTTCAAGTTTTTCGTGACTGAGAAAAAAACTAGTCAGACCCCCGGTTCAGTGGCAGACCCCAGGTCCAGAGGGTCAGGGGTCAGCGAAGACCCACCAACGGACCCCCCACATTTTTGATTTTACATTTCACATTTTCTTTTATGACCACACTTGCAACTTGACACTTATTGTGAAATCTTACCATTTCAGGTGGAGCAGTAAGCTCCGGACGCTTTCCGAACGACATTTTATCACCTGTTTACACTCAACCGTATCGGAAATATCAAAATATTCGAAATTAACGTCACTTGCACTTGCTAAATCCACTGACAAATGTGGTTTGTTGTCCATGTGCTCACTCACTGAACTCACAACAGTATGTATTTGATTTACCCACTACCACCACCACCATTTATAAAGACACATCCATCCTACACACACATTGAGTTGGTGTGGCGGTGGTGGTAGAGCAAAGGGAAGATGAGATGAATAAAGATGCATAGCATAGCCCAAGTTCTCAAGTCCACAGTGGAAATGAAACCATGAAAAAGTTATATGTAATTTTGATAACTGTAACGATATAAGAGTTCAAAGAGGAAATTGCTTAGTATTCGGAAAAATCGGGTAGCGGACAGAACGTCCCTCACCGTACGTCCACTGGACACCTTTCGTCCCCTTTACCTTACGTCCCCTGTATGCTGTATAGAAGTCGGTAAGAACTCTCAACTGTCTCGAGAGTCTCAAAGTCTCAACTATGTAACTTACCTAGGTAATCGAAATTGAGTTTTTATTTTTAATTATTTTTAAAACGATTGCAATCAGCATTCCAATTTGCAAGAATATTTGGTTAAGGTTACGAAGACGGGTGCATGCAACCCCATATGAAAGTGGCACCAGAAGATGCCCCTTGACGAGAAGAATCCGATGGGGGTGGTCCGGTTTCTTAAATACGACATTTGACCCCCCCCCCAGGGAGGCAAACCCCCCCCCCCCGGATCAAAAATGATCCCCAGTTCACGCCCGGCAAAAATAGCATGGTTTCAGGGGTGGTTGCATTTTACCCCATAGCCCCCCGGGGGGGGGGGCGGGACCAGAAATCGGATTCCCCTCCTCGAGTAGAGGTTAGGGTGTGAATGCCTTCGGCCTTCGGCGCACCCGCCTTCGACACCCTAACCGAGCTTGTAGTGGTTACGTATTTCCTTCTATTGGCATGTAGCATTGTAGCTTTTGTAACTCACCTAACCTTCCCCATGAGATAAAAAATCTACATAATGGAAATACATTTGGAAAAAATTAAACAAACATTAAGACCTTTAAACTGGAAAAAGATATCCCTGAATTATAACCTTCAGCCCAGCCCCCTCGAAATCCCTCAACGTTGCTGGCGACTTGTTTGAAAAACTGAGTCCCCCGGAATATGGCCTCATCTACCCTATCTTTTTCAAACACCCATATCTACATTGATTAAAACAATGCACCTCTGATTTTTAGTGACTTTTGAAACTCCATTAAACCTTTTTACAACTAACAAAATCGCATTTAAAATTGCTCAACCCTCAAAGACCTTGTTTAAAATATTAAACCCCTATCTAAATTACTGGATCTCATAGACCTCAACTAAAAATACCCCTTTCTAAGTTATTTAACCCTTTTTGATCTTGTTTAAAATTATAAACTTCCATCTAAACAAAAAATAAAAACAAATGAAATAATATATCGCTTGTAGTAATTCATGACATTCTTTTGTGTTGGTACTAGCTTTATGTGATGACCAAGAAGAACCTGTAACTACTACAAAGTAAAATACAAGTCGTGCGAAATCCAATAACAGGCGTGAAAGAATCATTTCGTTGGTTTAATCGTTATGTCGACTGCTCTAACCCAAGAAGTGTTTTACTTTCATGATTCGATTGTCAGACAGATCATCAATGTCCTACCATATTGTTGGTAAGCTTCAAAACTTAACAATAGTATTTATAAGATCAAGATGATTTTTGAGCTTTTGTAATGATTACGCTAACCGCAAAATGCCAATTATCTACTATAACTTTGATGTTATTTATTACAAACAGGACCCATTACAGGGTTGCTTTACGGTATTTACCCCACAATAGAATATCAGAGGTCATTTCAGAATAAAATATTTCATTTATTCATCCACTCTACATAAACTTTCAGTACTTTTAGCTCACAGCAAATCCTAATAAAAATTATGACTAACGAAGGTATAATTCTATTTTTTCTTTGCTAGTTTTTTGTAGTTAATGGATTTATGCAACATTTCGACTCCAGAGGTGCCATTGTACCTTTAACACTTATTCTTACAATTCAGTTATATTCAATAAAAATTGGGTCTAAAAACGGGGAAGGGTCTTTAAAACAGGAAATATGATTATTATTGATGATAAATAAGGTTATAATATAATTCACTTCTTAAATTAAATTTTTTTTTTATTTTATCGATTACATGTATATAAATCAAAACTTGATACAAATAAATGAAACGTAAGCACATATAGAATCTTCTTTAATGTAAAAATGAAGAATGAATTGTCTTAAATTGAAGGTGTTAATACAATAAAATAGTTTATGCATAAAATATCTCATGCTGTTACAAATATGAAAAAGTTGGAAACATTTTTTATCCTTCTTTCATCAAACATAACGACTGTAAATCCAAATGGAACAGCCGTAAAACTGAAGGACATTTGTTTATCATGAAGAACGTCCACACTTCTATAAACGACAAGGTGAATCCTTTGTTTTTTATTACTGCAATGTAAGTAGGTAATGCTAATGCTTAAAATCCGCTTTTATCCGTATGAACTTGTTTAAAATCCTATTTAACAATACAACAGATTAAAGCAACACTTTCTATAAACAGCTATGATAAATATAAATATAAATGTTATCTCTAGCTAATTTAATACTCTACAGGTTTTCAATGGCGATTTACAAAGTATGTGATTGAATCGAAAATAACATCGATAGTTTAACAACATAAAATTTTAAACTTGTCCTAATGTCTATGTCTAGCTGAATTTACAATGTTTAAATTGTAAAGCAATTCAAGCAACGAGAACTCAATAAAATCTACTGCACTAATATTACTGCAGAGCTAAAATATACATCAACTTGAGGAATGGACTTTGATTGAAGTTTATTCCAACGACGGTAATGCTGACATGCAGGAATGGATGAGATTCCAGAAAATTGATCTGAATGATTGTCTTAAACGGTTGCGGACGATGAGGGATGTCATTATTCAACGTAAGTATAGATATCACTGTAAATTTAGAACTTTTCATTAACAAAAGTTAAAATTGGTCAATGTCAAATCCTGAGAATCAAATACAAAAGAAAAGCAGTGTGCCTGTACCTATCGTCTTCCAAACGAGAAATATACTTTTGTTCAAGCAGTTTTTCAATTTGTTCATTAATCGCTTGAACTGATGGTAAAAATCTGCTCCTGAGTTCTTCTGTACATTCATATACAAGAATTTCATGCTGAAAAATAGCATAAGTAAACCTCTATTATTATTACTGCTTCAATTTCGGTTCATTGCATTGTCACAAACTTAAATTCCATGTATAAAAAATAAAAAAAGGTTGAAATCTTACTGCAAGCGTCCCAGTTAGTTTCAGTATTCTCACGATAGCTGCATCTATTTTATCGGCTCTGTCACGTTTTTCATCAACTACCGTATTATGAGTATTCTGTCGTTCAGGTTCAGGTTGAGGTTCCTCTTCTAGTGGAATATTTTCGATTTTAACTCTGTAATTAAATTAAGTAAATATTCATTTAATTACTACCTAGTTTTATGGAGTGGCTGCTGTAGGAAGCAGACGTTTAGAACTTAAAATGAATTGTATTCACCTATCGTTTTGCGGTGAGAAAAATTTATTGAGTTTGAAAGCGTCTAATGGCTTAATATCGTCAGACAACGAAGACCTTGTCAAGATTCGTTCGGAAAATGCTCCCTTGGTCAATGCTTTTAATGAATGCTTTAGATCTTTTTCTGGTATTTTGGTTTCTTTAAGTATATCCTCGTAAGTCAACGAATCTCGATCATTATATAAAAGTAAAATGAACATTTGATATGTAGAAACTTCAAGAATCACATTTTCTCGTGGTTCAAGGTTATCCCCGGTGAATAAATTCGACAGTGAAGTTGTATCCACATTTTCTTTCCCGGTTTTAGGAGGACGATAACAGTTTACCCTCAATTCAGCTGAACCAAGGCGAGGATTTAGTGTTAGTTTTCGACCACGGTGTTGGAGTCTCATATAAAAACTGAATAGGAAACCAAAAATAAAAATTATGCTACTCTTATTTTATTACCATCTTGAGGCACGTTGAAATAGTTGTACCATTTGAAATCATGGAACGCATCATCAAGAGGCTGAGGAATATTTGCAATCGCATCTTCGGATGGGAATTTCATTGGCCAGTATATTGTTGAAAGAACACGGACACTTAAATTAACTCCATGTAAACTGAAATAAAATTTATTAAAATTCCAACGAATTTCCTCTAGGTACTCCTGCATCAGGGTTTTTGAAACACTCATGTCGTTAACCATTACTTCTAACTTCGTCATCGTCTCATATCCACATACAGGCTGCAAAATCAATCAAGAAATCAAAGCATTTTTAAATAAACTGAATACTCCGACAAATAGTTGTTACCCATTTTATTCGTATTAGAGTTAGAGACTAACCTTTAGTTTTGAATTCGCCATCTTCTCTTTTTCAATCGAAATAGACTCATTTAGTAACAACCTATTGGCTAATCTTTTATGATAATCAATACCAAAAGCGTCTTTCGCCGATAAACATCTTAAAAGAGCCACGGTTTTGTCCAGAACGGTTTCAAGCCCTTTTTCGCAAATCTACGAAAAATTAAACTTTAACATAGCATAGCATTTGAGATAATAATTTTTATTCCTATTAACGAAAAGATGAACTCAGCATACTTCATCGAATTCCTTCTTCAAATTGCTTTCAAAAAACAAGGAGAGGTACTCGGGGGAGCTTTTATTTTCTTTCAACAAGAACTGAAAGTCTCTAGTAATAATATCTTCAAATATTTTGTCATTACTAAATGAATTAATAAGGAAATTATCGTATTGATCTTTCAAATCCAGCAAATTCTGTAACAAAAGAAAGCACAGATTTTTCTTTAAAAATGAATTTAAATCAAATCAAGGGATTTTTTAATGATTCTATGCATTTATTTTTACCTGAACAAATGTAATTGGATTTGTTTCATCATTCACCAATCGAACAAGCACCTTTCCTTTTTCCAGAAGGTGCTTACTGACACATTCGTATAGAATAAGCAAGCTGCACTGGAGAGCAGGATTCAAAAGATTGTACATGAGTGCTAGTTTTTTCGTTTTTTTGTTATTCAGCATTTCCACAAGTCCGGACGTTTGAAAAAATTTCTTAATTTCCTTCTTATGTCTCGTAATCAATACGTTTTCCAGAACCTCAATCATTTTAGATGATGTTGATTCTTTAAATTTATAGAAAATTGCTCGTTCTTCTTCTGCAACAAGTCCGGCTTCTACTTTAGACATATATGCCGAAATTCCAGTTGCATTCATGTCGGCTGGAAAAGTCTGACTCATTATCTAAACACAAAACCCCGTATTTTCTTTCAACGAGTTTCGTAATAGTTACAATATGACATACATTTTAATAGATTGGGAAGTTGCCAAAGATATAGGATAACTTAAATATTCAACATTACCTCATAGAACTGGGTAGCCTGGAGTAAAAATGGCGCTTCAAAGTGTTCTTCGTACCAAGGAATCATGGGAGTTAGTAATTTTTTTAAAATTGCATGTGCTTTTTGTAGGAAATAACGCTCTTCTCTTTGTACAATCTCCCCAGATCTTTCTCTACTGAACATATTCATAAATGCTTCTTTCAGGGCGTCACGAATCCGTTCATAGGCTACAATCTATATAAAAAGGAAAAAAAAATGTGAACACATTGCTTTGTATTGTTTTGCTCAAAATTGTAATTTAAATACCTTCTCATGAAAACAATTACACCCGAATTTATAAACGCCATCAAGTTTGTTCAATACGAGATACTTATCTAAGCGTCGAAGAATAGATTGTATTCTATCCATTGACCACTTAAAATCCTTCCAGGCTTCATGCAAGGTCTGCAAGAAGCTTTGAGTCCCCACGGAAAGAACAACCTTCTCTCGAACCTTGTAATTTTTATTAAATTTATTAATTTACAGAGTTTGATAAAAGGTTCACTGGTGAATTTTTACACAAAGCTCACCTCATCCAAACGCTTATTAACAAGATCTTTGTATTCTTCAAAAATGGCATTTTGGTGTCCAGAAATTACCAAGTAAGAAGCATGAGAGTAAACATCTGGCCATCTTTCATTTCCTAAAGTCCTCATGTTGAGGTAGTCTTTTAACGCCTCCTTAACCATTAAAAAGAATCCAAGCTCTAGTTCATTCATTCCAGACGTTACTAGGACCTGGTAATTTAAAACATTCACACCAACCAATTACTAACATTTACAATTATCACAATAAAAATGTGAAATGCTTCTCTTTTGGTTTTTGATTAAAGGGTATGGGAATTGAGAGATGGGTCGATGGGTGCCTTGTCTAAGTAAAATGGGATTTTTATGGAACTAGATTTGCCCCCACACCCCACCCCCTCTTACCAAATCCACTTCCATCCTCAGTGTTCTAATACAATTGAATTATTTTTCCACAATTAGAAATACGTCAGCTCGAAATTCTTGATATCCTTACTTGCTGATCACTAGCGATTTAATAATGGTAAAGTTGACTGAAGATGAGTCACTTTAATAAGTCTCCCTGTGCAAAAGAACTGATAAATAGTTTATCGTTTATAACCTGAAACTCTGGACTCCGGAAGCAATTGATAAATTGCTGTAAAATATTTTGTTGTATTAAAAGTGTAATTTGACACTCACAGTCACAAGTCACAACAACTCACAATGCACACATGCAGAAAGCAGAATAAAATGTATGCGAAATGCCAGTGCCAAATATTTCAGTCACGTTCTCCTCCAGTGATGATGCAGCCAGGAAGATCTCATGTAACAAACTAAATTACCATCGTCGACGAATTCGAATCATTTATTAAAATATTAGTATTGTAATTATTGTTGTTTCAGTCTTCAGAATATGAATGGAGCTTTATGTAACAAAGTGAGTCGGTTCCATCAGCAGAATACGCATAGGGTTGAAACCTTGCAAGGTGCAATTATGGGATTTTCTAACATCGAAATATGATACAGTTGTTGTGTTTGCAGAGCCAATCTCAAGGCACCCCATTTATACTGATTAGATTTTACCAATTAACGGTAATTTTTTATATGGAGGTCACCCTCTCACTCAGTACAGATTTATAATATTTATTGTTAACAAACTAAAAACATTTGAGAAGGGGTATTATTCTAGATTGTACATTTATATTTGTCTAATCGTATAAAATACCAAATAATATCATATAATAGGATATGAGATAATGACAAAATATTAAAACAGGGGCACACTGACACCCAGACTTGACTCACACTACTTTAACAGTCACGCCGTACACGCCGTCTTATCATTGCCATTGCAAAAATGTAAGTCTTTAACCTGATAAGTATCAAGAAGGTACTGTAAAGGTCTTAACTCTTGACCCAGAGTTCTCTCTTGGATTGTTGCGTTTCACACTTACATCTCTGATTGTGTGAACTCGTGTCAGCTAAAAGCTAGTTGAACCTTGAACCCTAATATTAAAATGTTACTTCTATTTCTATCACATTTAACTTAATTAGTTCATAGTTAATTATACCTTCCAAGCCTTTCAATTTCCATTCTGACTCAGGTTTATTAATAGCAACGTGTGCACCAATTAACTTGGAATAATGAATAAAGAATGAATATTATAGTTGTAGGTGTAACAATGCAATGAATGCATTTTTTATATTGTTGAACGTTTTGTTATTATATTAATGTCTTTAACTGATCAATGTTATGTTGGTATTATTTGTAAATTACAAAAATTAAACTTTGTAAAACACTCATATAATATATTATTACATTATACAAAACAAAAATCACAATTTTAAGTTTTTTTCCACAGTTTTATTTTTTTTTATTTGTCAGGAGCTTGTTGTCTTGTCCATAGATCATGTATGTCTATTGATTATGTAAAGTAAATGTCTATAGATCATGGTGGTAATTAATACTGTGGATACACTAACACAGATAGATTACAGAGAGATTGCCGATTGTACTGTTATTATTATGGAGAAGTGTCCAAGGTTTACAACCATTTTACCCGCTTTTCACGAATACCCACCACCACCTTTTCTCCGAACTCCGAAGATACCATGGTAGGACATTGATGATGCCCTCATGAGCTGCGATCTACCCGAATTGAGGCCCATAGTTAGTAGAATTGTTAGCGAAAAGAAGCTTATTGTATATGTACATACTAACTCCAGACTTGAACATCCCGTTATCATTTCGATGGTTTGCAAACACTTAATTATTCTCAGAAATGCTTCTAAAAGCAGTTAGTAAAAGTATGAAACAGTAAGTATGTGGCGATTGAAGAAAATGCTAAATAATTAAAAAGGGCCTTCATTATACTGCTTCAAGTACAAAACTGCCAGTTGTGCAACGGTCTTGTTTTTTTTTACTAGAGAGAAGCCCTTGAGAAAGACATATAATGTACTACTTGCATTTTGTGTGTCATTCATTTTTCTATAAATCAATCAATAAATAGGTCACTTAATTTTAATTTAAGCAATCAAATGGTAAATTGGCTTATTCATAAGAATTTCATCACAAACGGGAAAAAAGGTAAGAATAAAATTAAAAAGTTTTCTCCAAGAATGAGATAAATGGCTGTACAAATACAAAAATAGTATTTGTTTTTAATAACATGTTTTCGTTGATAAAAGAAAGAAAGGAAAATAACTAGCTAATTCATTTAAAAAATATAAAAAGTGTTTATTATTAAAATTTTCGTTCGCTTTGATTCATGATTTCGTCTTCGAAAGATCAATTTGAATTAGTTTTTCGAACAAGAGCATTTCTAAAAAAATTCAATTTATCAGAGGAATCCACAAAGCTACAAACAATGAGAACAAACCAACATAATCTTAAATAAAAAACCGACAAGTAGTTAACCATGTAAGTATATATTGACATGACAGCCTTCTAAAGTTTGAGCTTGCACTCTGGGAAGAGAGATTTGCAATAAAAATGGTGAAAAATTTTTCATGGAGACAAGATCATAAACTTCAATTGGAGACTTAAAAATTTTAGTAATTAAACAGATTGTCAAATCAAATATTACCTTAAAATATCAAAAATTCTACATTTTTTTAAGTAACTTGTCCTTCTGGTTAATTTTGCACCTTTCTCTCATCACTGGATGCAATTCCAAAGTGAAGGTTGTCTCATCTGAAACATCCAGATTATGAAGTTGGCTAATCTGACATTAACAATTATTTACAAGGGTACAAAGTATGTACAATCCATTGTCAAAAGATAAGCTATTAGAGGTACTTGTTTTAAAATTTGTCAGTATAAGTAGTAATAGAAGCACGAGCATGAATCTATAAACAATACAAACGATAAATATCTTCCGATTATTTGCGGATGCATAGTATACATTATATATACTTTAATCTTAAACTATACGAGATTGCCTAATTCCTAATAAGTTAAAATTTTTCTCCTTTTCTTGAAAGTTGTCAGTTCTTTATTAAATATAAACCTAGACATTCCTGAAAAATTAAAACCGTTCATTAGCAAAAGCAAAGGTATGAGTACGATATTCAATTCCCAGAATAAAATATAAACGAGAGCAAATATACATATTTCTTCCGAACGAGAAATGTGTTCGAATTCAATTAGCTTTTCATTTCTACAGTTAATTTTTTCCGATGATGGTAAAATCTGTCCTTGAGTTCATTCCTCTAAAAGACTATCATGCTGACAAATAAAAAAAACACTATATCCATAAAATTACAATTAAAATCCTTATTCATAAAAAGCAAAATGCTCTGTATTCTAAAAGTTCCAAATCTTAGATGACCATTCCTTTTTTTTTATTTTTCGGACAACGCTGCATCAATCTTTCTCAATCGAAAAGGTTATTCACTAACGTGACTAGGAATCTACGAAATATTCGGAAGTTCTTCATCTTCGAATGCAAAAGTTTCGATTTTAACTCTAAATTATTTGAATATTATAATATCATTTCTTTCATCTATACGGAAATAATTTAAGGCATTTAGTATGTGTAGTACGCATTAAAATTGAAACTGTACTTACTTATCGAGTTTAGAGGAGAAAGACTCATTGACTTTGAAAATGTCTGAAGGCTGAATGTCTTCGGCTGAAGAACTCTTTGTCAAAATTCCTTGAGAAGTTGTCCCCATTGTCAAACCATGTAAGGCCCTCTCTAAGCCTTTCTCTGGAATTTGCGTCTCTTTAAATATATCCTCGTAAGTTAAGGAATTCCGATCGTTAAATAAAAGCAGAATGAGCATTTGATAAGTAGACACTTCAATGATAATGGTTTCTTGGAGTACGAAGTTAGACCCAGCCTCAGAATTCATTAAAGATGGTAAAGAACTTTTTATACTCTCATGTTTTTCTTTCTCTTTTTTATGGGGATGGTTGCACCTAAACTCTAATTCAGCTGACCCAAGCTTAGGATTTAGAGTTAACTTTCGACCTTTGTGCTGCGTATCGACATAAAAACTGAAATAGAAGCCAAAGATATCCTCGTAGAGTACAACAATCAATTTGAGGTAATTTATTAAATCAAAAATATAATTTACAGGTCTAGACCGAACCTTTTGAAGAGTTGAAACGATTCGTAAAGGGTTTTCGGAATAATTCCCGTTGGAGCATCAGGTGCTAATTCAATGGGCCAGAACATACTTGAAAGGACACGAACACTTACATCAACCTCATTTAAACTTAAGTTATGCAAAGTAACATGCTCCTTGAACTTCTCAGTGAGTTCAATTGACACTTTCAAATCGTTAATCATTATTTTTAACTTCTGTTGAAACTGATGTCCACATTCAGTCTATAAAAAAGATTCATCCGGATGTGTAACAATTGGAAAAATAAATGACTTTCAAATTAATCTTAATATTGGTTTCTAACCCGTTGGTCTGAGTCAATTTTCTTTTTGCTATCATCTGACATGGAATCATTGTACAACAATCTACGAGCTAAATGCTTCTGATAAGCAAGAGGAAAAATATCCTTCTTTGTCAACATTTTCAAGAGAGACATGATTTTGCTCAGTGCAGTTTCTGCTTCAACCTTAAGGTTTTGTTGGGATATTATCTACATAAACTCACAACTTAAGTTAATCCCATATTTAATTTATAATTGAACATTTTCATTAAATGAATAAAGTTGAACTTGGCTTACCCCTTCGGATTCCAGCTTCAATTTATGTTCAATAAACAAGAAGATGTGCCTAACCGAGTTGGCATTTTCGCTTAGTATGTGCTCGAAGTCTCTAGCAATCATCTCTTGAAATATTAGACTACCATCAAATGAATTATTGAGGAAATGGTTAAATTGGTCTTTCAAATCCAGAATATTCTGCAACAAAACAATTAACATTTCTTTCAAAAGGCAAGCTTAATAAACAACATGTATAAAGTGATTACAAATTGAAAAAAACACTGGTGGACACTTGCATGTCTATCTCTGAAGACATTATATAGTTTTAAAATTGGAACGACATAACTCTTTATCGAAATTTCTTTGGACACTCAAAACCAAATATATCAGAAAACGGTTTTCAAAAAGCGTAAATTTTATCAGAAACAAGAGCTCAGACACTATAAAGAGTATCTGCGATACTTATTCACTAACAAGTGGTTTTCTTAATTGTGATTAAAATTATACTTACCTGAACAAACGTCAAGGGGTTAGATCCTTCGGCTTTATCCACCTCTTGGATCAGTTCCTTACCTTTCTCACGTAAGCATAGGCTTACAAATTTGCCGAGGGTCCGCATAGAGATGTGGATTTTGCGGTCAGGACTAAACATTCTGCATGGGAAAGCTAATCCATCCGAATTTTGATTATCGAGCAAATCCACTATTCCCGACGTTTTAAGAATATCCTTCATGTTACTCTTATGTTTTTTATAAAGCTCATCTTCTGCAGCCTTTACCATTTTAGATATTGTAGATTTGGGAAATGAACAAGCATTAAGCCTGTCTTGTTCGTCACAAATTCGGGATGTAACATTAAGTATGTGTGAAGAAAATATGAGTGGATTGATGTAAGAAGTGCGACCTTCACTTTCCATCTAAATAAAGAAAAAGTAACACTGTAAAGTGATCACGTTTAGATTACCTCAGGGTGGATAAAGTTCCACAAACTTTGTATCCTAAAATACGAATAGTTAGTAACGATACCTTGTAAAACTCTCTACTTTGATATACAAACGGGTCCTCAAAATATTTCTCATACGCAGAAAGGTCGTAATTTCTGAAACTGTTTAAAATGAGACCTGCATGTATAAGTGTCGCCTTCTCCATGTCTAGCAAAACTTCAGTAAATCTTTGTTTCTTAAATAGATCCATGATGTTATCTCTCAAGTACTCAAGAATCCGTCTGCAGCTTACAACCTATTTAACAGAAAACTGAACACTTTAAAAGTGATAGAATAGGAACCGGAAGGTTTGCACTTCGGTTTATCAGTTTCCATTTTACAGAATCAATCAGTCATGTATACCTTCTCATGGAAACTTGTAAAGCCAAGTTCTTTTATGGTAGCAAGACCGTTCACTTCGATATATTCTTGCAAGCAGGAAAAGGTTACTTGTATTTGAGTCATTGCCGAATCTACACCAAGCATCGCATTATTTAACGTCCGAATGAATGTATCCAACTTAGTATCCAGATAAGGAAGTATTTGTTCATGAACCTAATAAAATTTTGAAATGCATGCACTTTAAGGTGTGAAAACTTGATTTCCTTTGATGTCGACGGTTACGAAGTCGAAGGTGACCCTTATTGTAAGTGACCATTTTATTTAAAATAAAATATAAAAAGACAAAAACTGAAAATAGAATTTTTATAAGCGAAATGGAGTTTAACATACAAATTGACAATTACCCTGAAAAAAAATTGTAGTTATGTGTAAACGGGTAATTTACTCAGGCCCAGCCACGAGGAAAGGATACAATACAAAAATACAGAATGCAGAAGAACGACGGGTTACTCGAATTTCATGAATACCACTATACCGAAGTACCGAATTTCTTTTATTATTAACTCCCCCATTCCCTCATAAATTAATACACAAGCAAAAAGCTCACCTGTTCGAAATGGAGATTCACAACATTTTGTATTCTTGCATAAAGATCAAAATCATAGCCATTTTCATGCAAGATTTCAACAGCTTCATTTAGAGCACCTTCAAATATTTGAATTAATGGACCGTTCATGTGAAGAGTTGCTTGTAAAGCTGCACTGACGATATCTAAGCGCACCTCCACCTCGTCATTGTTCCTATTTCTGATGATCTGCCCGGAGTCCATGAACCCCTCTATGAATGAAGCCCCACATTTCGGAAGTTTCATTTCAACACTCCCGAAGATGTTCTAAGTCTAGTTTTATGGCAATGGCAATAAATATTTGTGATAAATATCGTAAAGTATACGTATAGAGTGAGTTTAGTTATAACGACTTTTGAATCTATAAAATCCCTTCGTTTTGAAACACGTAGGAACACAAGCTAGGCACCCCCGCGACGCGAAAGTTTAGAGGCCAGGGCAGGAGACATTTGTGTTTCAATAGTACTCTATCTACCTAGCCGATTCTAGAATAAGATACTTTCCCTGGGCTAATGCTAATAAAATAGTTGTGTATTTTATGAACCAGAAGTAATGCCCTAATTTGAAATTGAGTGATTTGTTGCTTTTAATGAGATATTGGTACTAACAGTCAGATTATAAAAGATTATGAGTATGAGAGTAACAAAGTTACTTGAAAATGAGCTCACTGACTATCATGACAAGTATCTTGAGACTTCCAGTTGAATAACTTAACAAATGCAAAAATGCATTGTAGAAATGATCATGCATTTGTCACGTTTGTCCAAAGTACAAAGTACACAAGTTTAGCAATGATAAGATTTTCGGTAAACTTCCAGACTCAGCCAATCTCAGAGTCAGGAATTCAGAAAAGATCCGAAATTGAAATGAGAGGAAAATGAGGTTGAGCTATTCACAAAAACTAGAAGAAGGTAATTTACATAATAAACGAATTTTTACGATACAGAAGATTTTTGTCTCACGTTTTCGATTCATGTATATTATATGAAAGGAAATTATTACCCATGTTAATACTGAATTATCTAAGCACACATAAGAAAAGAAGAAATAACTCAACTACTCCATTAATATTAATACTGTCAAAAATAGGTTGTCTTATTTCTTTTGCCCTAGGAGAAATAAACGTCCTTTAATAATAAGAAAAATAGGGTGATTTCAGATATTAACTAATCATGCCGTCTGCGTCTATCTCACCTAGCCGTGGAGACATGATTCTTGATCTGTCATAAGTCTCACATTCCCCATCAGTTATTGTTATTGATTGCAGTTTGGCCTAGTAGAAATCAACCATCCGGCAGTACTAACCAAATAGTAGCCCAGGGGTATCTGAAAACAGATTTCAGAAGCCAGTGTAAAATAGGGTACATAAAGATAACCATAATAAAAATTAATCAGTGACTAGCAAAGTCGCCCCTATGTGTCCCTAAGTCTCATTTCCCCAACAGCATTTTCATAAAATCATAAGGACATTTTGGACAAGGCAAGACAATCTCGGGCTCACGTTGCCCTTGCTGGTGGAGAGGATTCTTGACCCTTGATCTGTCCACAATCTCAATTTCCCCATTTTAAACGGAATTCTGGAATGCCTTCTTTCCTTACACTTACAACAATGAAATACCATACAGCAGATAATTGCATTTTCAAAAATATAGCAAATACACTGTATTGAGTATGGACGAAAATCTAAACCTGGACAGAAAGAAGGTGTCTGATTTCGATATTAAGAAAATTAGGATTATAAAGTGCTGTACTGTGAGATGCAGCCGATTTTCAAATATTTCTTATGTAGAGTTGCATTACATCTTATATGTATTGGTCCATTCTGAATTTTTAAATTGAACATTTTATTTAAAAGACTTGTGAGACTGCTAGGCACGAAGGTTGAGTAACTTGATTAAATTCATATAAATGGGAATCAATGTGAATGAAAATCTCGATTTGAAATGCCACCGTACAAAATTTCATCTATAATATTAACATTGCATCAGTTTCAGATTATGGAACAAGAAAACAAAATCCAACATCGATTTCGGTAACTTTGTTTATAGTGCAACCAAATTCTTGAAATCGTTCTTGAAGTTAATATTACTTATCATAAGGTTTTCACTTCTGATTTTGGTAAAACTATGCAAAAACATAAAAACATTAAATGCCTTTAAAAACATTAAATGCCTTTAAAACAATAAACAGTCAAATGTTTTAGCTTCATTCTGTAAAAAAAAAAACAAGTTTCCTGACATGAACTAAACGTCAATATCTAGCTAAGTAAATATGTTAACTAACTACTACTTTAACAATTGTCTTAAATCAAGCGTTTTCTAGCGACGATGATTCCAGTAATACTTGAGATTGCAACAGCAGGTAGAGTAGTTTTTCTACCGTTATTCAATATAAGTGTAGACATTACTGAAAATTTAATACCGTATTTATTAGCAAAACTTGCATTTTCAATCTTCGGAATGAAGTGTAGTCATTTAATGTGTACCTGTTATCTTCCGAACGAGCAATGTATTGGAGTTGAATAAGTTTTTCAACACGTTCTTTAATTGCTTCAGATGAAGGTAAAAATCTGCTCTTGAGTTGCTCCGTACATTCTTCTACAAGGCTAGCATGCTAAAAAATTAGTTTTAAAATGTAGCTGCTTACAAAAAAATCCGTTTGATTATGGATATATTAAGTTCAAGGTCTTACGGAAAAAATTAATTTGACTTTCATGATTCGTACAATCGCCGCATCTATCTTTTCCATACGATCACGTTTTTCATCCATCTCATTATTGGAATTTTTCGGAGGCTCAAGTTTACCTTCCAATGGATAAGTTTTAAACTTAACTCTGAAATACAACAAAATAAGACTTAGGTAGATTCTTTTATCTATATTGAAGTAGTATTCCATTTTTTGTGCAAATTGGAATCCAGTGCAAGCCTAAAATTGCATTCACCTGTCGAGTTCTGAGGAGAAGGACTCATTTATATTGAAAGTGTCTGATTGATCAATATCTTCAGAGAAAGAAATCCTTCTTAAGATTCGTTGAGAGGGTGTCCCCATGCTTAAACTCTGTAAGGAACGCTTTAGGTCTTTCTCTGGAATTTTTGTCTTTTTAAGTATATCCTCATAAGTTTGGGAATTTTGGTCGTTAAACAAAAGTAAAATTAGCATTTGATAAGTGGAGACTTCGATAATAATGGTTTCTCGTGATATGAGGTTAGACTCAATCATCGTATCCTTTGAAGATAATACAGAAATTGCATCCTCATTCTGTTCTTTCCCGTTTTTATGAGGACGATAACCGTTCACTCTCAGTTCAGCTGAACCAAGGCGAGGATTTAGTGATAGTGTTCGACCACTGTGCTTAAAGTTCAAATAAAAACTGAAAGGGAAGCCAAACATAAATATTATTATTACAAAATAGCTCTTTCTTTGTTTAATTTGTTAAGAGAGGTTGAAAGACGTGAAAACCTTTTGAAAGTTTCAAACGCTTCGTGAAGGAATTGTGGAAAAATTCCCACCGGACCGTGGGAAGTGAATGTGATGGGCCAGAATATTGTTGAAAGAACACGGACGCTTAAATCAAGGCCACTTAAACTAAGCTGATGCAATGCAATGTGCCTCTTGAACTCATTCATCAAGATATTTGACCCATTCAAGTCGTTCATCATTACATCTAACTTCGTATTCCTTTCATATGCACATTCAGCCTGCAAAAATAATCATTTCGATCGAAATCGTAAAACAATTTCAGAATAATCTGATAATTATAAATTATATTAATTTGTTTATATTCCTACCTTTAATGTTGAATTTGTCATTATGCTACGTCCATCTGAAAGTGACTCATTTAGGGACAATCTATTATTGAATTGCTTTGGATAGTTAGGAATAAAATCTTCTTTCAACAAGGAAAATTTTAAAAGAGTCATGGCTTTGCTAAGCACGGATTCAAATTCTTGCTTAAATATCTACCAAAGATTATAAATTAAAGTTAACCGTGCGTTCGAATGAACAAATGCCTGTTACATTACTTGATTGAGCTAAATTTAGCATACTCCATCGAATTCCTGCTCCAACTTTTCTTGAATAAACAAGGAGAGATACTCCTGCGAATTTTCATTTTCCTTCAACAAGTACTGAAAGTCTTTAGCCATCATATTTTCAAGGATTTTGTCATCATGAAATGAATTAATGAGAAAATCATCATAATGATCTTTAAAATCCAGCCAATTCTGTAACGAAAGAATGCATATTTTCTTTAAAAAATGAAACCATTGGATTTTAAACCCAGGGATTCTTTAATGATTCTTTGAATTTAGTTTTACCTGAACAAATGTAGTTGGTTTTCTTTCATCATCCATCTCTCGCACCAGCACCTTTCCTTTTTCCCGAAGGTGCTGACTAACACATTCGTAAAGAATAAGCAAGCAGCATGGGAGATGATTAAAAAGATTGTATATGAATCCTAATTCTTCCGTTTTTTTACTATCCAAGCTTTCCACAAGTCCGGAATTTCGAAGAAATTTCTTAATTTCTTTCTTATGTTTCGTAATCATTGTCTTTTCAACAACCTCAATCATTTTACATTTTGTTGATTCATTAAAGTCATAAAAGTTTGCTCGCTGTCGTTCATCATCAATTCGGGCATCTACGTAAGAAATATATAACGAAAGGCTCTGTGCATTCACTTCCGTAGGAAAGGCTTGACTGTCCGTCTAAACAAAAAAATATTTTACTTTGAACTTTCAGCTAAACTCTAACCTTAATTGTTGTTCAGTTGGGCGGAAGTCTATTGGCTTTATTACTAATACACTTATAGTTAAATAAGTGATGTTACCTCATAAAACTGTGTGGCCTGAAGTAAAAAAGGCCGTTCAAAATGCTCCTCGTACCAAGAAACCAATGGAGTTCGCAGCTCGTTTAAAATTTTAAATGCTTTTTGAAGGGATTGACGTTCTTCCTTTGGTAAAATTTGTCTAGATCTTTCTCCACTGAATATATTCATAAAGGTGTCTCTCAAATGGTCGCGAATCGCTTCATAGTCTACAACCTATTCAAAAGTAAAACTCCAGGATTCATTATTTACTTAGCATAACATAACGATAAGCTCCTAACTTATACCGAATACGTTTCACATAACCATATTTTTCATAATTGAAATTACTATAGTAGAAGATACCTGATCACGAAAATATTCAAGACCCAAGTTATCAATACTCTGAAAGTTCAACCTCTCCAGGTACGCATGTATGCATCGTATTTTCTTGATGGACTGTAGATAATCATCCCACACGTTGTTTAAAACCTGGACGAAGGTTGTAGTAGGGACAGAAGGAAGTATTTGTTCTTGTACCTTATAAATTTGAAAAGGATTATAACATTAGGATCAGCTTAACACACAGGGTCCAAAAATATAGCCTGATGAGCTTAATCATCTAATTAAAATCCTTTGGGTAGTTAATTTTTCAAATAAGTTGTTTGATTAGCTTAACAAAGGAAAGAGCGAGCAGTAAGTGTAAAATGTTTTTCCAGAAGTAGTGGGGATTATTCTAGCTATATACTAACAGTAATAAATGCTCAGCCTTACCTTTGTCTTCAAATGTTGAACAATGACATTTCTGAGATTTTCATGAATTAAAAAAGCCTTATTTTGTAAGACCGTTTCATAACAGTGCGTATAAGCTCTCATTTGATCATGACGGGTGATAGTTCTTCGGTTGAGAACATCTTGCACCACAGAGTTCCAAAAGGGCTCACTCTCTTCTGCTCTGAATGGCAGGGTCATCCTTAGATTTAGTATGTCTGCCCTCCTTTTAGCACAGAAAACAAGCATAAAATGAAAATTTTGAAGTATTACGTTTTTAATGTAGTAAGACTGTTTAAAAAACTATCTTCAGCTAGTAAATGGGCTGATTCTGAACCATAACCGTTGAAAATGGGTCAACGTCAATTGACTGAACCACTCCCGAAAAAATTTCCAAAAATATATACATATACGAATTTTATAGTAGTTGAACTACTGCTTTGACTTTTGGCTACCAATAGTCTCATATATAGTAGATTGGGCAGTACTTCAGACTCAAAGTTTGTATCGAAATTATTTAAACTAAGCACGTAAGTCTAGTAATAACCAAGGCTTATGCTTACTAGAATTCTTTATACATTTCAAACTGTACTATAATACTTACCTCATCAAGTAGCTTTTGTATCAGGTCAAAGGTATCAATTAAACAGAATTTCTGGATTTTTAAAATATTTGTGGCTGGTGCAACTGTTTTAGTCTAGATATAAATCCACTGGTTAACAGGAGTTTTTTATCAGTCTTTACTAAGTTTAACAGTAGTAAAGGAACGGAATTGATCATGCAATGCTGTCATATATGTAGATTTCTTGAATAAATAATGCAATTTGGAAGAACAGTTATTAATAATGGAAAACGCAGTCAAAATAAATGCAAATACGAAGTAAACTTCAGTCATATTAAAATTAGAGATACGAAATTCTTATCAAAGACTTTTATAAGGATTATAATACTAATATTATGAATGTTAACTTAAGCCTATAGTCGTTCCTATCTAATAGTTAGTACTTTATTGGAAACTGGTGTTTTATTTGTTAATGACTATTATTTACTAGGAAATGCTTAGTGGATAATTATTTTGCACTATAGTGCATAAGAAGTGAAATATGCATATCCATAAAATGTTTTGAAATAAAGGCCTTCTCAAATTGAAGTCAGTTCAAATTACAAAGTCCTTACTTAAGCTTTTGTAAAATGAAAATGTAATCCTTACAAAAACCAAAGAGCTCTAAAATGCTGCTTGCTTGTCTGCTAAAAGTATGCGTTGAATAAGCATGAATTTGAACATAAAACACTGATTAAAAAAAACTGACGATGACTTTATTCCACTTACATGTAAGCTATTTTACATAATACAATGGCAAAAAATCCCTTGTACTTATGACACATTCAAAACAAGCTAAACAACAAAGAAGCAGTTTAAATTAAGTTTTAAATTTAAACGAGTAATTTATGATCATGAAGTTGTAACCTGACCCAACTTTTATGATTCATTTAAAAAATTTGAAATGCTTCTGCTGAAACTCTTCAAATTCGGTTGGAGTGTAATATTCCGATGCTTCAACTGGGTTATCAGTGTCTGACCCTGAGCCTGTCGCTTCAGGAATGCAAGAATACGGAAATGTTTGAATTGTGTCTGCAAACACACTGCCAACAAGAAACTCCAAAGCTTTCTTTGATACCTGGAAAATACAAACAAAAAAAACATTCAAAAAAGACTGTCAGCAAATCAGAATGTGACTTCAAGAAAAAAGTTATATACAGGACAAAAATTCTGGATGTCAAAACTCTTAAGTTGCATGTTGCTGAACACTTTCTCGAAAAGTTGATCCGCAAGACCCTGTTCCACCAGAGGATTGTATTCCTTTCGAGCCACACTCAAATGGCGAAGATCTGGTGAAGTATTAAAAATAATAACGAATTAGCACGAATATTAAGACACCGAGGATATTATAACTCATTGGGTCAATTTCATGAAATATTCAACATGTCTTACTTTGAAGTCGGCAGAAAACTGGATGTTCAATATCCTCTAGTCCATCTCCAATAAAATCCTCATTTCTAAACATTTCCACCCCACGGACATCCAATCGCTCCAATGAATTTTCCAGAATAGTCAACCATTCAAGATGATAATAATTCTTCAAAGAAAGATGCGTCACTCTTTTGAAAGTCCTCAATAGTTCCACAACACTCAAATGCAAATCATTCATCGGAGGAATAACCCCTTCATTTGTGCGTACTTCCAATTGCAAAGTGTTGACTTTGTTATCAGGAAATCCAAAAACAGTTGTAGCTAGTTCTATGTCCCGTTCCTGACAAGCAGATGTAATCTTTAGACATAGCTTTCGTAATTTTTTGAAGGCTATTTCGTTTTTCCTGTCATCCAAATCCCATTCAGGTAAGTCGAAATATCCCAATTCGATTGAGAGGTCTGTAATGTTATGAAGCCTGTCGAAGGGTAAGCCGACTCTGTTAAACACACCAAGATCTCGATACCCCAAATGCATAACCGTGATTCGATAAAAAATATCTGGCAATGCATTGCAACGAAAATCAGCAATTCCTTGTAAGTCAACCTCCAACATACGGATATGCGGGTAAAATGTTTTTGAGAATGGATAATTATCTTCATTCGAAGGAAAGTTGTTTCCGCATCGGAATTTCACATAAGAAATCATTTCATGACTGAAAAGGTAATTGTCGAAGAACTCCATGGTGGGTGAAAAATCCAACAGGAAGGTGTCCAAGTTGGTGAAGGATCTCAAGAAAGTTTGAAATTGCTCATAATCTGAAGTTAGTGCTGATCCGATTGTGGCATTGATAGAAAGCTGTTTGATTTCTTTTGTGAAAACCCGAATGGGTGTTTGAGTTGAACCAAAAGTTATTTCTTTCATTGGCCACTCTCCAACTAAGTCAATGGATGTTAATTTGGGGCAGACGTATTCGAACTCAACCAAGGAGTTAAGATACTCAACATTTTCTGTGTATTCCAGTTGTAAGTGTTTGATTTGAGATCCCAATCTTCTCAAGAATCTATTAAATTCTTCCGTTTCCGGCAGCATGACATAAAACTTTGAACACTGTTTGGGAATCAGTGAATTTTTGACGCTTTCAAATGATTCTACTTTGAAGATCATTTTTTCATAATATGATGAGTACTTTATGACCCAGTCATTCGTTGTGGCAGATGCTAAACGTAGCATTTTCAGATCAGAGATGTCTAATTTTGACAGTACATCTTTTATTACCTTTACAATTGAAAATAATTTATCAGTCTAAAGAGTTTTATGAAAAATGTAGGTAGCAAGAGAAATATAGGGGTTTAAATACTTACAAGTTCTGGTAGCGAAAACGATCCCAGTTTTACATATTTTATTGGTCTCGGGTTGGGCAGCTGCATTTCTTTTGGTTTATTCATGTTGATAACGATGTTTAAAATAACGAGTATGCACTTTTTCTAAACAATTTTTGTTTAACAATTTATTTGTGTAGAATAATATGCAACAAGTTTGTAACTAGTTGCAACAGTTGAACATTTGTTAACTAGTTGCTGAAGAACATTTGTTAACTAGTTGTACTAGTGGTAGTTGGTAATAAATTTGGATATGTACAGGAATGGGAAGTGAGTACCCACCTTCTTTCACTTTCCTACTGCCTAAAGACGCAGTAGAAAGTAGGTGTATGAATACTGCTCGAGTCCTTTTTAATGTACTTTAAAAGGGCTATTGTACCATAGCCTTATTTAATAACAGTTGGATTCAAATCTTCAGTTAATGATTTTATTTTAAGTACTTTCTCCCTCTGGAAGTTCATTAAGTGTCCTAATTCCAACCAAATTAGGTAATGGAATTAAAAATAGCATATTTCTTTGAGGAACTAAATTTTAATGCGTAAGTGAAAGTATAAAGTGATATGAAATGGATGCCTACTTGAAATGGTCTATATAGTGTGCGTTGAGCTCATGTGTCTTGTGTATACACAAAACAGCACGAATAAATGCCTTTGACCGAGTAATATATAGAGCTTTCTTTGGATCCGAAATAGTCTTCCGTTTTTGTCAATGAGTGTAGTATATATTTGCTGGATTAATGCCACCATGAACTAGTGGAGGTCTAGGTTGGCCGGAGAAAGTCGGGTGAAAGCCTTTGGCGAGAAAGAAGAACAAGAAGAACATGGAAAACATACTACCAGGTACAAAAATAGTATTGAAATGAATCCTGGGAGGGCTGAGAAGAGTATTGAGTTGTTATTAGAAGTATCTGTATATAAGGCTTGATTTATGTGGGAATATGGTCTTTCATTCCGTCTCACATTATGTGATGGAACTTTCCAAAGACTCCAGTTTTTACAGATTCTTTTTGTGATATAAGAGCTGAGGGTAGTTGGAAACGTCAAATTTATAGAAGAGTCGAATCGTTCATACTTCTTATCCTCCTGCCCCACCCACCATATATATTAGCGATTAAGTGGTATAGATATTCCTGGTTTACTTTACATAAGATGGCTAACTAGTGAAGTCTCGTATCTATTATGCTATAAACTCACTAGAACAATGCATGGATTTTATGGCTTAGTTAGTTCAACTTGTGTATTCACATAAGAAGTCTTAGATGGAAAAGTTGAGGATATTCTTGGTAGCATTTAGCTATTGGCCAGGGACATGAGTTTCTCCCAAACAAAGGAAAAAACAGAAGGAGCTTTCATCTGTATATACTATGGAGAATACTAATGTGGTACGGTTTTAGTCTTGGTGATGATGAGCCACCGTGAAAGTTTTAATTTTGGATGATTTAGATTATTGGAATAAATATGTCTCATATAGCAGCTATCTAATTCGTAGAACGTATCTATTGACCGGGTCTGCAACTACTACACATTGCCTGGGCCTACTAACCATAATACCTTTGTGAACAGCTTATTCCCCAGTACAATTTGGAATATTTGATTATTCACGTTTGTTGTAATGTTATTGCATCGGTTGGTAAATAGCTTTATTCTTTTCTTCAACTTTTTCATTTGAAATGAAGAAGCCACACAATTGAAACGGTTGCAGAGGATACTTACATTTTCATAAACAGAACAGAAGATAAAATAGTTTAAGGAGTATGAGTGTACAAAGGCATAGACGCCTTGATGACAGTTCTATATTAGAAGCGATAGAATCTTTTTTAATTGAAGGTGTGCAACTGTCGGATGTGGATGTTGTGTAGTAATAAAATGTATGCTTAAATAAATTTAAAAAATTGAAATAATACTAATTAAATGCATCTGAAACAGTGAAAACGCTTTTGGTTGAATTTATTAAAAATTGAATGCCTTAAAGAGTTAAAATGTGGGGGTGCATTTACCCCATATTAAATTTACATTAAAATGGAAACGGAGCTGCAATCAGACGATTGTAATTTCATTAGATGTAGTTTGCCCTTCACTATCCTTCTGTCCTTATGTACACTGTCTCTCCATGATTATGATAGAAGGAAAGTCCTCAATTCGAATCCTTTGAGAACTGATGATGATTGATGATGAATTTATATACCTTAAGTTATGCCATTGGATATCCTAAAATCTTTGAAGGTTTAGTCAAAACAAACAAATGAAGCAATTTTTTTCTATTTAAACCTACATACGATCAATTAAATCTAAACGCATACATTAATTACATAATCATGAACTTGTAACCTGACCCAACTTTTATGTATTTTATTGAAAAAACTTGAAATGCTGCTTCTGAAATTCTTCGAATTCGGTTGCAGTGCAATATTCAGGGTTATAATTGCTTGCAGCACCCTCGCCGGAGTCCACCACATCAGACATGCAAGAATACGGAAAGTGTTTAATTGTGCTTGCAAACACACTTCCAATAAGCAATTCCAATGCTCTCCTTGAAACCTGCAACAAAAATAAAAATAAAACTTTATAAAATAGAAGGTGGCAAAAAAAGCTAAAGATATGTAGCATAAACATTACATACTGGACAAAACTTGCTGATGTCAAAACTTATAAGTTGCATATTTCTGAACACTTTCTCGAAAAGTCTATCTGCAAGACCCTGTTCCATCGGAGGACTGCATTCCTTACGGGCCAAACTCAAATGGCAAAGACCTGGTTAAGATTTAAATAGAAATTGCATAGCATAAAAAACATGAAGACAGATGGCAAAATTACAACACTTTGTATCTCATACTCAACATGTGTGCATGTATTACTTGGAAATCGACAGAAAACTGGAAAATCAATATCGTCTAGTCCATCTCCAACAAAATCCTCATATCTTAACATTTCCACCCCTTCGACATCCAATCGTTCCAATGTATTTCCCAGAGTAGTTACCCATTCAAGATGGTAGTAATTTACCAAAGAGAGGTGTGTCACTCTCTTAAGAGTTTTCAATAGTTCCAAAACACTCCTGTGTAAATCGTTCATACGAGGGACTTCTCCTTCGTTTGTGCATACTTCCAATTTCAAATTGCTGATTTCGTTATGATGAAATCCAAAAACAGTGGTAGCCAGTTCTATATTGCTTTCCTGACACGATGGTGTCATCTTTAGACATAACTTTTTCACATTCTTAAATGCCATTTTTTCGCTTCTCCAGGCATTCAAATCGCAACTAGGTAACTCGTACTGACCCAACTCGACTGAGACGTCTGTAACGTTATGAAGCTTATCTAAAGCTGAGCCCAAGCTGCGAAGTGCACCATAGCCGCGATACCGCAGATGCAAAGCTGTGATCCGACAACAGACCTCTTGCAATTTGTTGCAACAAACCTTATCGAGTTCCTGTAAGTTTATCTCCATCATATTAACACTCTCGAAAAACATTGTTGAGAACGGTTTATATGATGGAGACGGAGGATAATCGTTTCCACATCGGTAGTTTACGTAAGACATCATTTCATCCGTAAACCTGTAATTATCAACGGCCTTCACATCCGATGCCAATTCCAACCGAAAGGTTTCCAATTTGGTAAAGAATCTCAAGAATTTTTGCAATTCCTGGAAATCTTCCCCTGTCTCTGATCCCATTTTGGCATTAATAGAAAGCTGTGTGATTCTTTGTGTGAAAGCATGAACTTGTGCTAGAGTTGCGTAGAAAAATAGCTCATTGAGTGGCCACTCATCAGCTAAATAAATGGATGTTAATTCGGGACAGAGGTATTCCAACTCACACAAGGAGTTAACATACTCAACGTATTGTGTGTATTTCAGTTGTAAGTGTTTGATTTGAGATCCACGTTTTCTCAAGAATGCATTAAAGTCTTCCGTTTCCGTCAGCATGACATAAAATCTTGAACAATGTATGGGAATTTGTGAATTTTCGAAATCCTCAACTGATCTTATTTTGATGATCATGTTGTCATAATATGATGTGTACTTTACGATCATCTCATTCATGGTGGAATCAACTAAGCGTAGCGTTGACAGATCGTAATAATCTAATGTTGGAATGACATCCTTCATTACCTTTACAATTGAAAATAATCTCTCAGTCTGAAAATTTTATGAAAAATTGAGGTGGAAGAAGAAAAACAAAGGTTTAAAGACTTACGATTTCTGGTACCCAAGTCGATCCAAGCTTGATAAATTTTACTCCTCCTGAAGTCCTTGTGCTAATAAAGTGTAAAAAAATTCTGTATTTGTAAAATTTTAAAAACAATAAATTTTTTTAGCAAAATGTGCAACAAGTTTTTTCGTACCGAATACTCATTTTTATCTATGTAATGGTGGTAGCAATAAAAAATTATATTTGTTTCTCCTTCCCCTTTTCCACTTCCTTGTTGAAGAACCTTGAGATTAATGCTGTACTAGTCCTATTAATTGTATTTTAAGTCAGCATTATAATCCTCATAATATAGTCTTATTCAAAAACAGTCATTTTAACTCTTTGAAACATGATTTTCTTTACAGTACTTTCTGTCTCTGGAAGTCTATTGAAAATAACCCAATCCCAACCAAATGAAGGAATGGAATAAAATCAATTTTATATATTTTTTGCAGGAAGTAAAATTTACTGCGTAGGTGAAAGCAGGAAATGCTATGAAACGGGTACCACCATGAAATAGTCTATATAGTGTGCGTTGTGCGAGTGTGTTTTGTAGTGTAAAATACAGGAAAGAAAATGGACGAATGCCTTTGACCGACTATCATATAGAACTTATTTAGATTTCAATATCCTTCTGCTTTTGCCAACGACAGTAGTAGTAGTAGTACATGAGAGAAGTGAATCACTACTGGAGGTCGAGGTTGGCCGGAGAAAGTCGGGTGAAAGCCTTCTGCTGGAGAGAAAGATAAATGTGAAGAGTGATGGAAAGCTTACACTACCAGTTACAAAAATACTATGGAATGATTGCTGGGAGAGCTGAGAGAAATATAATAAAATATACCTAGCTTGGAGGTATACTATTATAGGTGATACTTATCCATTCTACCTCCTATGCATTAGAACTCTCTGAAACACTCCATTTTCCAGATCCTTTTTGAAATATATAGCACTGATGGTGGAAGAAATGGTCAAGTCTTTAAATAAGCCGAATCTTCCATTTCACTTACCCCCTCCCCCTCACCTACTACATATAAAGACAATTTAAGTGACATTAAGATTTCTGGCTTAATTTAAATAGCAATGAGTACTGTAGTATAGTGAAGGCTCACTTATATTATGCTTCAACTTGTATTAAGGTATCTGTAGCATAGCATTGGCTTAAAGTCAAGACGCTCGTGCACGGAAGAGTGATTGAGTCATTTGTATTCACACTTGTACTTTGAGAAAGCATTGCACTTGTTCTTTGTACTATTCATCCATATGGAATCTTACAGGTTAGGGATTGGTATTTCTCCCGAAGATGAGGATGAGTAGGAAAACTCACAAAGAAGTGCAAAAGTTATAAATTGATGGGCAATTTAATTGACTGTAGATGGTATAGTAAAGGGAGTAATTGTTTTTCGTAAAATGCTAGCCCTGCTGATGACGAATTCGTGCTAGCCAAATGAGATGGAAAGTTTAACCTCGACTTTACCTTTGATTTTTAATGTTTGACTTAGAATTAGAATTTTGTCTCAGATCAGCTTCATTATTTGCAATGGTGCAATACAATAGACACGGGCTGACTTTATTTATTACCGGCTGAGTGTAATACTTATGACCAGATATCTTTTGAAGGGAATCTCTCGATTTTACCTATTCTATAGTAGTAAAGTATGATTGATGTGCAAAATTATTAAGAAACCGGAAATAATGTATTTCTTAGACGCAACTGAACCAGTGGAAACGCTTTTCTATAAACTTATTCGAAATTTCTAGCTTTAGAGGTTAAAGGTTAAGATGAGGGGCATTTGTCTGCCATGCAAGAAGGGAATTAATTTGAGAAGAAAGATGTGGAGGTTTCGTGAGGGCTCCGTGCCTAGTATGCTCAATACACAATAGAAATTCACTCTAAAAAAGGGAAATGGAGAAATAAGCAGTAGAATAGACTATAACTTCATGAATTCTGTTTATTTCGTGATTTTTTACTGGTTTTATGCATTTTGCACTTCTCATCTTTATGTCCTTGGATATCGTCTTTCCAGTATAAAAATGGGAGTAATATATTTACCTTCGGTTTTTTACTACTAGTTAGTAGGTTAAGGTAACTTACTTATTAGTATTGAGGTATCCACCATCCGATTTTACAAAATGAAGGGCATGATTAATTTTTTATGCAAAAACTGAATACCTCAAATCTTAGATGTTACATTCAGAACAAACAAAGGAAAAGGAAGTAATTTATTTTTCGGTTTAAACACACACAATTAATTAAATTTAAACGAGTAAGTTAATAAGATGATCACAAACTTGTAACTTGACCCAATTTTTATGATTTTTGTTCAAAAAACTTGAAATGCTTCTTCTGAAATTCTTCGAATTCGGTTGCAGTGTAATATTCAGATACTTCAACTGAGTTATCCGTGTTTGCAGAATCTGACCCTGTGCCCGTCACTTCAGAATACGGAAAACTTTCGATTGTGTCTGCAAATACACTTCCAACAAGAAACTCCAAAGCTTTCTTTGATACCTGCCAGAATACAACCAAAAATTGAAAGACAATATTAAAAAGGCATAGTAAGTCTAGAGCGATATTTTGCATAACATTGCATACAGGGCAAAATTTCTGAACATCAAAGCTCTTAAGTTGCATGTTTCTGAACACTTTCTCGAAAAGTTGATCCGCCAGACCCTGTTCCACGGGAGGATTGGATTCCTTCCGAGCCAAACTCAAATGGCGAAGATCTGGTAAGTTTTAAATATGAAACAAACTTAGCATAAATATCAGCAATGATAACTCATTAGGTCAATTTTATGAAATACTCAACATGTCTTACTTGGAAGTCGGCAAAATACTGGATGCTCAATATCCCCTGGTCCATCTCCAATAAAATCCTCATTTCTAAACATTTCAACCCCACGGACATCCAATCGCTCCAAGGTATTTTCCAGAATTGTTACCCACTCAAGATGATAATAATTGATCAAAGAGAGATGGGTCACTTTCTTGAAAGCAGCCAATAGTTCCACAAAACTCTTGTGCAGTTCGTTAATTGGAGGGATTAAGCCTTTATCTGCCCGTACTTCCAATTTCAAACTGTTGATTTTATTATCTGGAAATCCAAAGACAGTTGTAGCTATTTCTATGTCCCTTTCCTGGCAAGCAGGTGTGATCTTGAGACATAACTTTTCCAAATTTTTGAATGCCATTTCTTCGTTCCTCTCATCCGTATCCCAGTTAGGTAAATCGAATCGACCTAATTCGAATGAGAGGTCTGTGATGTTGTGGAGTTTATCCATTGGTAAGTCCACTCTACGAAATGGACCATAGTTGCGATACCGGAGATGCAAAGTTGTGATCCGATAAAAAATATCTTGCAATACATTACAACGAAAATCAGCGATTTCTCGGAAGTCCATCTCTAGAATGTGTGCGTTTTGGCAAAATTTTTTTGTGAATAAGTAATCATTATCATAAGAAGGAAAATTCCCTCCACATCGAAACTGAAGGTAAGAGACCATTTCTTTTATAAAAAGGTAATTATCGTAGAACTCCATTTTTGGTGACAATTCCAACCGAAAGGTATCCAAATTCGAGAAATATTTTAAAAACTCCAAAAATCTATTAAAATCTGTAGTTCCTTCTGATCCTACTCTGGCATTGATAGAAAGCTGTTTTATTCTTTTTGAAAAAATCCAAATTGGTGTCTGAGTAAAGCCAGCAGTTAACCTTTTGAGGGGCCACGCTCCAACTAAATCAATGGATGTTAATTTTGGACAGACGTATTCGAATTCAACCAAAGAGTTAAGATATTCAACATTTTTTGAGTATTTCAGTTTCAAGTATTTGATTTGAGAACCGAATCTTCTCAGAAATTTATTAAAATCTTCCGTCACTTCAGCAACAACGTAAAACTCTGAACATTCTTTGGGAACCGTTAATTTGTAAAAGTTTTCGAAAGATTCTATTTTGGCAATCATGTTTCTTAAAACTGTGGGTGTTTTTCAACCCACTGTAATGTTCTGAACAGCCTAATAATAAGCGTAGTGTTATATGACTGAGAATTCCAGGTGAGGTATTGTTTTATCTGTAATATCCTAATATCCCAAATTAGGATTCCGTTTTGGGTAGAAACAATAAAGTTTTCAAAACTTACAAGTTCTGGCAGTCTAAAAGAGATCCTAGTTGTTGTACAAGTTGAATAATACACATTCAACTTGTTATCTTTCAAGTAGTTTAGCTTCGTATATACATTGTCACAAACTAAAAAAATGCACTATATCACACAGTTTCTTAAAATTTTAAACTCACTCACGTAGTGTTGTACAATACAATGCAACAAGTTCATTTGTAACAAAAGAACATATACTTATTCACTATCAGGGTAATGCATAATGGTGGCAGTAATAACAAAGGAATTGTATGCAAAAGTCAGCTACTTTCCCCTTTTCTCTTTCACTTGTCTAACTTCTTATGGAAGACGCTCTAGTAAGAGTATGAATATTGCATTTAGTCCTATATATATTATAAGAAAATAGTTACATAGACTATTCTTCAATAACAGGTTCTTTTCGATAGGTTAATTGCTTAAGATTAAAATGTCTTTTTAATCTTAAGCATTTTATTCTCCCTGCAGGGCTCTATCGAGTGGACCAACTCCGATCAAATGAAAAAATTTAACAAAATTCGATAATTGCATTTAATAAGGAACTAATTTTTACTGCGTAAGTGAAAGTATATTTTCGACATGAAATGGGTCACTTACTGATTGAGTTGCTCTATATAATATATATGCGTTTTGCGAGTGCGTCTTGTGTACACGGAAAATATGATGGCTTTGAGCAAAGAAAGTATATGAGCTTTCTACAGATCCAAATACTCATGGTTTACATCTTTTGTCAATGACAGTAGTACACGAGATAGAGAGAGGTGGATTACTATCACTGTTGGAGGTCGAGGTTGGCCGGAGAAAGTCGGGTGAAAGCCTTCTGGAGAGAAAGATTTATGTGGAGGTTTATGGAATACTTATACTACCAGGTACAAAAATAGTGTTGGAATGATTCCTGAGAGAACTGAGAAGAATATAAAATAGTATATAACTTGGAGGTATAATATTATCAGTGTCACTTATATAGTCCACAAAGCGTCATATCAACCATATTTTATGTGAATGATGATGTTCGTGGTTCATAGTCCATCCTACTTTGTTCAATGGAATCTCCTAAACCCACCACTTCTTCCCGAATCCTTGTGAGATTGATTATAGGCACTGATGAGGGGTGGAAGGGGAAGGTCAAGTTCGTTAATGAGTCGAATCTTCAACACCCGTTATTCCATCCCCCCACTATATATAGAAGCTTGGGTGACTGTGTTATTTACTGATGTAGTTTAGGATAAGGTATATATAATTTTATAACTCAGCAGACCCTTACAGGGGGCGGTGGTTGAGTAAGTAAATCTGATACTGGTATCACTTTTCTATCCTGAGATGGAATAGTTGACGATTATTAATTCCATTAGGTATGTCTTAGGAGGAATTAAAAAGAACTCTTGCACAGGGACATGGTTGAAAGCTGACTACAGGTTTTTCTCCTAAGGTGAGATTTTGGCAGAGGAAAATACGGACATGGATTGTAACTTAACATTGTTGAATCTAGGTAGTCCTATGGTGAGTTGAGTTGGTCGAAAAAGGTTGCTGGTTAGATAAGATGATTTTACGTTAATTTGAGATGGTTTAGAATAAATTAGAATAACTTACAAAAACAATGTGAGAAAGTCTCAAAGCCTTGGCCAAAGCTTGCTTTTAGTTTAATGAAATAACTTGTGGCTTTTTCAGTTAGACATTATTGCTAACGGGGATATCCCTATCTACTACTTATTCATCATTATGTGCGATATTTGACTACAGACGTTTTGTATGGCTCGTTTTATGGGCTGATAAGATGGCTATTTTGTTTACTTTATCAACTAATTCAGATTATCTTGGGGTAGTTTATAAGATTTTTATAGTGAGAAAAGAACGCAATTCATGCATGAAGGACAATTATTCATCAGTTTTATAACAAAGACGACAAAGATATTTTTCAGAAAAAGTTTCGGATTCGTCAGCTTTATAAAATGAAATATATATTGATAAATTCTTGGGATGGTAGGTGGTGGGGTTGTTTTTGAGGTGGGAATTGCTAATGTTCATTTAGGAAAACGGATTAAATGTCTCTTTCATCGTACATTTTTCAATTTCATAAAACAGTTTTTCTAACGATACTTTCATAGTCAATTACAATCATATTATAACCATTTGTAAGGATCTATTTCTCTACCGTTCTTTTTCCAGTCCCTTTTAGCCCAACGGCAATACCCACCATATCGCCGGTTGGTTAAGTCTTCGTAAGCTACTGTAGTCTACTACCTTCAACTCAATTTATTTTTCCTGTTTTATTTTATTATTCTTGCTAAAATTCAGCCATTGCATTACAGTATTACTACATCCTCTCTATCCTCTGAAACATTCGATTTCAATTGGCATATACGGTATAGGACACAAAAAACGTAAACTTCATAAATGAGCCCACGCACCCACCACACCCACTTGGTTCCACCCTCCTTAAAGAATGTTAACGGCTGCCACCAAGTGGATAAAAAGTTCAACGTTTGTTTATGAAGAAGCAATTCCCTAAAAGCTTTAAGATGTACGATTGCCGAGTAGTTGTATTGTATGATTTACACAATAATAAATGAGCTTATCATGGACCTTTAACTCCAGATGAAATGGCACTCTCGAGAACATGATGTAAAACCGAATTAATGATATTCCATGCAACATATGAATGTCACAGATGAACATGCACTTATCACGCGTAGATATACCTTCAATTTTGAAGTAACTACATGGCAAACGAAGAATGAGAAACACATTATAGTTCACGTTTGCGAAAAGGTCAGAAGTTTCATTCACAGAAAAAAATACTGGTCAAGAATTTCTAAGGCACACAAAATGACATACCAAAATGAGATGATTTAAAGTAAACCTAAGCTCGCCAATATCACGAGGATTCAGGAACGTGAAAAGATAGGAAGTTATACAAAACAGAAAATGCATTACAATTTTTTACATTTTTTCCAGTCATGGAAGTTCTTACTTGGTATTTTTACAAAAGTTCAAATCCGAGTTGAATGCCAAGGAATAATTGTAAGCTCAGGGGAAGTCAGAGGATAAAATAAATCTGCAGTAGCTGGCAATCAAGTTAGAATAATTCACCATTCGTTTAACTGTCATTATTTACTTTCATTTTCGTATCAATAAAAATTACTTGTCTCCTCATCATTTCAACTTTTTCCTATCCCTCATTCGGGAATCTGTAATCATAAATACCAAATCATTTGTCATCAGCCGCAGTTTAATATTCCTAAAAAACCAAATTGAGTATAAATAAGGTAAAAATGCTTGACTTATATTTACTATGAGAAATCTTTTTATTCCTCTAAGTCCTATTTTCTGTTTTTATTTATCAGCCTCTATCATCCCTTGTAATGAAAATCTTGCCTAGTATAAGAAACGCTATCAAAAAGCTGCTTGAAACTGCTGAAACAGAAACACATACTCATATAGCACTTCCTGAATTTCCTGCTGAATTCATTGATTCACATAAGCTTGTAAAACAAGCTTATGACGAGCTAACACAACTTATCAGTGAACATTTGGAAGTAAAAGTGAGTTTTGATTTTGATGAATTCAAGACATTTGTTCGTATTTTTCCAAAAAAAAATGCTTTAAAATTTTCAGATACGGGAAAAGATACTTTCCAAAAAGAGTGATAACTTTCTCAAGGCAGTACTTCAAGCTTGGCACTTCCATGACAAGTCAATGATCAATCTGAGTAGGGCTCTTGGACAGTTGGACACAATTATTGAAAGCAATCCATTGGTACTTGATAATGTGTATGACCTTGGTGTTAAACTTTTTTTTACGAAGGTATTGACATTTATAAAAATTTCAAGGCAGATTTGAAAGATTTAATGGCGTTTTTTCTATCTCGTTCAATTTTTTTTGCATTCTGCCCGAGTAGATTTTAGGCTACGAAGAAATTCAAGTCCATTTCTCTGAAACTATTTTGGACAAAGTCACTAAGAATTGGGAAATTGTTGATCATTTAGATATTAAATGCGTGGGTAAAATGCTACGACGTTTAAAAACTAGCGACCTTTCTCTGTATGAAGAATATTTTGAAATACCTTTTTCAGAAATGTACAAAGAATTTTATCTGGTATATAAAATAAGTCATATTTAAACATTAACTTGTGATACAGTATATATGATAAGAAGAAAATGATTTTTTTCTGTGTATAGAAGAAAAGCAAAAACGTCACACCCGAAAATAATTTATCTGCTTATATTTTGAAAATAAAAAACCTTTTTCAAGAAAAGAATGGACGGGAGGTGTATCTAATGCAACAATTTGATATTGAGAAGTTTAATATTGAAGATGAAATGATTAAAAATATAACTGCGACCATTGTGGAATGCGAAGAAATGTCCAAACTGGTGGACATGCTAAATATTAAAGCAACTAAAGATTTAGTGTTCTTTAGCAGACTTTTTGATCCTTGTTGGCCACAAATATTAAGAGAGTGTAATAGTCACTTCATACGTAAAAATGGAGAGGAATTGATTATGAAGGAAAATGAAACGAATCCAATTACGTTTTTTAAGGTATACAAATTATTTACACAATATATTTTAGAGTTAATTTGACTTTTCAAACTTATATGATAACAAAACCTACAATTTTTTTGCAAGAATTTGCTTAACACGAAAGAGCGGTATCACCATTTCCCCATCAAGGCATTAAACAATGATGAAACATACAAGAAGACAATCACCTCAGACTTTGAGTATATCTTGAATCTAGATCAAAAATCAACAGAACATAAAATAAAGAAAATTGTAGATGAGTCTACAAAAAATATATTTCTAAACGCTTCGATTTGTGGAGAAATGACAAGTCCAGAATACACTTTCAAAAGTAATTCAATTGACGATTTGACTTGTATGTGTAAACTTTTTAAAGATATGGACAATTGGACAGAAAAGTTAGGAGGTTGCATTATCGAAAACCTTCGTAAAGAAGGAGAACAATTTATTAGAAATAGAAAAGGAACAAATCCAATTATGTTTGTTCAGGTAAGCAAATTTCCATAGAATTTCCATAATTGACTGAAGATGAATGGTAAGAGATACGGCCCTTTACTTTTTTTTGCAGAATTTATTAAATTTGAAACGCTGGGTCGATATTTTCACTTTAACTATGTTCAGCAATTATAAGATTTTTGAACCACAGGCTGTCGGTACATTAACATATCAATACGTTAATCTAGATGAAAACACGCCTGAGTACCTTTCCTTGTTTATTGATCACAAGTTAAGAAAAGGGTTCGATGGAGTAAGTATAAATATAAGCTTGAGTGGTCTTTTATTTTGTATTATCATTCCCATACAAATCTTTAACTGTCTATAATAACAGAATATTCAGGCAGATTTGATGTAATTGATTCTTTGGTTTTATTAAGTTGTCTGAAGCAGAAATTGAATCCGTGGAAGATAAAATTCTGGCTCTTTTTCAATATTTGAAAGAGAAAGACATTTTTAATTGGTATTATCAGCGGCATTTAGCCAAGCGACTGTTAAAAAATTTATCAGTTTGGATTTCGGATGATAGGGAACAGAAAATTATTTTAAAGTTAAAGGTATGAGAATGAAATCAACATTACAATAATACATTGTACTAAAGCTAAGCACTTTGGAGCTTATCCATATGTTGTAAGTTTAGGTTCAGTGTGGAAAAGAATTCACGAAGAACTTTGAATGGATGTGTAAGGACGTGAATAAGTCAAAAAGAACTATGGAAGAGTTCAGAATGCATATGGCATCTGCTCGGAACAATTTACATGGAATTGATTTTAAAGTCCTGGTTTTTGGAACAAAGTTTTGGCCTTTGAAGTTTAATTATGAGGAAGTACTTATTCCTAAAGGACTTTTTGAAGCATTTACATTATTCCAAAGGTTCAATACTTTTATAATTTTGCACGTTCATCTCCCGTTTAGACTTCCGCATCAAAATAACTCCTCGGGAAAGAATTATCCTACCAAATCTAATCAAATGCATACACAACATGTTTCATACATTTACACTAGCCTTTAAAATTCATGAAGATTGCAAATTCTTGAGTGTCAAATGCTCTTTAAAAAGTGTGTGTACAGAAGAGAAACGCATAAATAAATATGTCAACAGAAGTTGCTGTCTTGTAACAAAGTATTTTTAAACAAAAAAGATTAAAACATGTTAAAATACACTCAGATTGGGCTTAGCTATTCTCAGAAATTTGAAGCAATAACCCTCTAAAGGGTTTTTACACTTTTAATGCACTCAATATTACTTTGTGGTTCTAATGATCTATTTTCATCTAGTTTCTATCTTGGAAAACACAATGGTCGAAAGCTAACGCTAAATCCTAACTTTGTTTCGGCTGACTTGAATGCAGTGTTCTATGGCCCTGAAAGACGAGAAACCAATGAAAAGGAATGTGAAATTTCGTCACAGTCCTCAACAAATGCTGCAGCTGGATCTAATTCTACACCAAGAAACTACATAATTGAAGTTTTGATGTATCAAATGTGTATTTTACTTTTATTTAACAATAAAGATAAGGTTACATACGAAGAGATATGTCAAACTCAAATCCCAGAGACAGCTATAAAGTCTGCCCTAGAGAGTATGTCCCTGGGAAAACATTCTCAACGAATCTTGACAAAGTCTCCAATGACGAAAGATATTGAGCCGTTGGACACTTTTATAGTAAATGAATCCTTCACATCCAAATTCACAAGGTGTAGACATATTACTACTTCAACATTTTTGATCTTGGTTGGATATACAATCTCTAAAGTTTTCATTTGATTTTAGAATTAAAATTAAAACCGTTCAACCAGCAAAGTTTGACTCTGAAACTGAGCGTGAGAAAAATTTGAATAGGTTTAACGCAGAGCGTCAATATGAAATAGATGCAGCTATAATGCGGATAATGAAAGTAAAGAAAGTACTTTCAGTAAGATTTCATTTTTCTCTCATTCTTTGCAACTTATTACATTATTGTTCATTTGAATGTGGATAATTAAATTCGATTGCCATTTTATTTTTGTGATAAATTGTATTTTCAGTGTGATGATCTTATAGTACAATGTATAGAAAAACTCAAGAGTAGATTTACACCGCGCCCCGAAGTAATTAAAATACGAATAGAAAGACTAATTGAGCTTGAGTTTCTTGCTCAAAAGGTAGGAGATGATGGGTATGTGCATAATGTACATTTCTTTAAATTAATTGACATTTGATTATAAACTGATACTAATGAGTGGGTTTACATTTTCAGAAAAGTGTTGTACACTTATGTTCCGTAACTGGCTGAATTAATCAATTGTCCAAAACGTCCAAACCCATGTCTATTAATTTTTTATCAATATGATTCTAAAATACGGTCTACTGCATAGTCTAGTACTATCATGCTCCACGCGAATAACGATACTCACGAGGATCCCTTCCTTAAAACCGTAGCAATCTTTTTTCCACAACAAATCTGTGAATTGATTTTAAAATATTGTACTGAAAATTTTAGAATTAAGCATTTTAAAAAAGAGTTATAACTAACACATGAAAACCAAGGGCAGTAAAACCCTCTAGAGACGACCCTAAGGGTCGTCGCTTGGGGGTTTTTATTACCCTTGATGAAAACGTAATTCAAAATTTAGTACAAGTGGATAAAAGCTTTTGCTTTCAGAAAAACTAACAAAGGCTTGTCTTTTCACTGCTACCTTTGAAATTCGAAGTTTAAACATTTTCAAGAGTTTTTTGTATTTTTATCCTGTTAAACTGAGGGTAAATTGGGTGCAATGGTAATACTTTGGCACGTTATATCATGTGAAGTAAATTACTAGAATTATCGGTTATTAGTTTGCATATATTTAAATGACAGTAGTAGTTCTCATGTATTTTGTTGGGTAATTTTATAATTAATTAAGTAATTTGAGCATCTTTAACTGAATTTTAGAGGGAAATGTTACCCTTTACAGTCCTTTTTAATAAAAAGGATTTTTATACATTTTTATACTACTGGACTAGATTAAATCTTTAATCGTTAAATGTTTTTATTATTAAATAGTAACTTATTAGTTATTTTTGCCACAAATGAGTTTTAGGATTTGTATCAAAGAGCAAAGATAATAAAGTTGAAATTAACAAAAATGTAATCTACATTGATTATCTTTATCAATGTGAATAGAAACCCATCACAATCTATTCAGTTCTGTCCTATTTATTTTACTACGTCGCAAAACATAAACTTTAATCGCAAACAATGCCTCTGCTGATGATTTGAAGTTGGAAAAACTGAAACAATACTGTTCACGATTTGGATTTGCTGACTTCAGGGTGGAAAACTTGGAACACAAACCCACCTCATCAATGATAATCCATACCTTATTTACTTTCCATTATAGATCATTATTATCCCAGCCCAGACACTGCGTACGATTTTCGTTGTGGAGTTCAAAAACCAACAAAAAGTGAAGTAAGACAAAGACACACACCAATCATAAGAAACTTACATACTTTGCAATCTGCTTTAAAAGACTTTATGAACATAGCACTTGTAATCTGCATAATTGATAAGCCTTGGAAACTCGCAAATGATAAAAGGAAAAAAACTAGTACGACCATTTGTTCCTTTATTTCAGTACCCTAAATAAGAATACAACTACATATCTGTAAGCATTTTTATTCGTCTTTCTGGTAGTTCAACTTTTTAGACAGAATCTTGTATTTTTTGCCTGAAGTCCTACAGTTGCTAATTTTGTCTACAATATTTATGAATTTTTGTATAGAAATGCAGATTTCCCAATATGTACATTTGAAATTGTTCGTTGATTCCTTTGTCAGAAAATATTGTTCTTATTATTGTCAGTCTATACTTATTTATGAAAATGGCAGGTGGCCGTTTCATGCATTTTATGCCTGGAGTTAAATATTAAGCACTAGTGTAGAATTATCAGTTCCCATTCAATTTCTACATAAGTTTGAATTCCTAGTAGATCATTATATTTATTACTTTGGTTAGTCGACTCATTTTTTATTTACTAATCAGTCTAATTATTTATCCATTTATTGATCCTTTCCTATTTCCAATTATTTCATTCCGATAGTTTAGAATCTGGAAACTTACGGATAATATTATCATTTACCATAATGTTACAATTTGAAAGATATAACAGAATTCTGGTACGTACATAAAACACCTTCTTGTTTTCAAAGTCAACTTTATTGGAATTTTATACTTACCATTAATTGTTTTCAAGTTGTTTGTTATTTTTAATCCAAAATGTTCGATCTACAAATAAAATAGAATTTGAGAGGTATCATTTTCAGAAAGGGTTTAAAACTGATAAACACAGTCCGAGCTTATCCCTGCCAACTAAACTTGTATTTTGTTATTACTGTCCAGAATGAATCGTCTGCTAAAGCCGACGCGATTTGTTTTGTAAGATGTGCAATACAATCAGCACTTAACCAAACAAATGGACCTGATCCCACAGCTACTTCTTTTCATATTAATTTTCTTGCTGCGAAATTTCCCATCGTCGACATTTTTAGCGAACTGAATCTGCTTGCTAATCACCATTTGGAAGAGAAGGTGAAAGTCGACATTTTTCAAGACATTTTGCTATGTGTGTCTTTTTTTAAACCAGAATAATTTGAAACTCTAAGGTTCGGAAGGAAATACTTTCAAAAAAGGATGATAGCTTCCTCAAGACTATATACAATGCTTGGCATAGCTATGACGAGTCGATTACCAGGATAAGAATCTATCTTCACGTTCCGGACTTCATTTACAAGCGAGCGACCCAATGTGGTGTACGGGACCTTTGTTTTAATCTTTTTCTGAAAAAGGTATTCATGATTGGAAATTATAATGCATAATGCAATATAATTTGATGATGATACTAACCATCTTCAAATTTATGTTTTTCAATCAAGTACGGCTTTTTTCATTTTGATTAGGTTCTAGGCTACCAAAAAATTCGAAAGGACTTTATAGAAACTCTGACGTACTTGGCCATGCAAGAAAGAGTCGAGGATGATAATAGAGATATACAAGAAATCTGTAAAATGCTAATTAAAATTGGAAGGGGTTGCCGTTCTCATTACGAGGAATATTTTGAAAGGCCTTTTCTAGAAAAAAGGAGAAAATTTTATCGGGTAAATTCCAATTTAAAATAGAATAAACCACATAATTTAAAACAATATGTAAAATAATATTAAAATGAAATGCTGTGCCGCTTTCCATATGGATAGGAAATTATTTTATTAATATTTTTTGTGAAAACTGAAATTTTTGTTAGGAGCTGAGCAAAAAGTTTTTATCCGAAAAAACTTTATTTAAGTTTATTAGGACCTTAAAACAACTAATAGATGAGGAGAAAAAAAGGGCCACATACTATGTTGACGAATTAATAGAATCTAAATTGTTGAAAATTGTAACAGAAGAGTTGATAAAAGATCAGATTTCAAACATCTTGCATTTCGAAGAAATGTCCAAACTAGAAGATATTCTCAAAAATAAAGCAACTAACGAGTTAGCCTGTATGTATCAAAGTTATGAAGATTTTGATCCATGGACACAAATGGTGGTAATGTGTATTAGTCACTATCTACGTAAAGAAGGGAAGGAATTGGTAATGGGTGAAAATAGTACCAATCCTATTGTATTTATTCAGGTAAATATCATTTGAAAGCCTATTTTTTAGTATTTACTTGCCCTTTCTTCTTATTTTGGTAAAAACTGTAACTGTATATTCCTTTATTGCAGAATCTGCTTGATTTAAAAGACCGGTTTGATCACTTCCTCATCAATGCATTGAACAATAATGAATTGCTTAAAGAGATGATTAAGGCTGACATTAAAAATTTGTTAAATCTAAATCCAAACTCGTCTAAGTACATCTCATTGTTTATAGACTACAAGCTTCGAGAAGGTTTCAAAGGCGTAAGTTTACTTTACAACTGGGAATGGAATATTTGGAAATTGAAGTTAGCTTTAAACTAATTCCTGATTTTGCTTAGTTGTCCGAACAAGAAATAGATACAGCGATGGACAAAATAATTATTATCTTTCGATTTGTGGATAGCAAGGTCATATTTCAAAGGAGTTATAAGCACCATTTATCTAGGAGATTGCTGCTTAATACATCTGTTTTGTGTGACAATGAGCATAATATGATTTTAAGATTAAAGGTCAGACAATTAATAAGGGTTCAGTATTGAAGTTCTCTATTATTTTAATTTCTAAACTCTGAAGATCATATCACATGGGACATACATCTTTATTCTAGACTGAATGTGGACAAGAGTTCACAAAGGACCTGGAAGTAATGATCAAAGACATGAGTGTGTCCTCGACCATTATGGAGGAATTCAGAAAGCACATAGCTTCTTTAGGAGACAATTTAAACGGAATTAAATTGAGCGTCCAAGTTCTTACACCAGAGAATTGGCCTATAGATTCCACAGATGTGAAGGGAATTATTCCACAAACACTACTTGAAGCGTTTACAGTTTTCGAAAGGTTTGATACTCATAATGATGTACGAAAAATGTAGCATTGTTCAAGATCAAAGTCTTCCCGATTGGAATAACTATTCGTTGTCTGAATATTACCTCATGCAGATGCAAAAAATTGAAAAATATAACCCTCCAGACAATATAATTATACGTGCATGCAAAACTATAGAAAGGAATATAGTGTCATATATTAAACTAATTAAACTAGTTTTCATACATGTATTAACTAATGAATTCTGACTATAGCGACTGAAAATCCACTTCAGTTAACTCTATTCCTTTACACTTCTCTATTCTTCCAGATTTTATTTCAAAGAACGCCAGCATCGAACATTAACTCTATATCCTAAGTTGGGTTCGGCTGACTTAATTGCATTGTTCTATGGTGACCAAAACGAAGAAGCGAAAAGAGAGGACGATCAAAGTTTGTCCCCGTCCTCGAAAAATGATACAGTTGTCTCTGGGTCTAAGCTCCAACCTCGACAACATATTATTTCAGTTTCAACGTATCAAATGTGCATTTTACTTCTATTTAACAACCGAGACGAAGTAACTTATGAGGAGATCCTTCACACGGACATCCCAGAGGAAGACCTTAAGCTTGTCTTACAAAGTATGATCACCGGAAGAGATTCTTCACATATTTTGACGAAGAGTCCAGAGGGTAAAGAAATCGGGCAGTTTGACACTTTTACAGTGAATGACTCGTTCACATCCAAACACTACAAGTAAATGCATACAATTGTCAAAACAATGTTAATTACAGAAGTCAATGTTTACTGAAGAGAATAAGGGAGTGGTTTTGTTTGTCTGAATTTCAGGGTTAACATTAAAACTTTTTCAACTATAGCTGAGTGTGAAGCTAAGTGCGATGAGAATCTTAGTAAGATGGAGGAAAGTCATAAGTACCAAATAGACGCAGTCATTGTACGAATAATGAAAGCAAAAAGAAGGATTTCAGTAAGATTTTTAAAATTTGTTTTTGGCGTAAAAATATTTATTTGCAAGGGAGAGTTTTAAAAAAAACTATAAGCTTAATTTGTTACTTACCAGCACTCTAGTCTTCTAGAAGAATGTAGGGAAGAACTAAGGAGCCGATTTATACCATCGCCTGCAGTAATTGAAAGACAAATAGAAGGACTAATTGTTCAAGGCTACCTTGCTCGTACAACCGAGGATAGGTATGACCATAGCCAGCATTCGTTTCATGTTCTTATCTTATTGTTGGAAACTGAATTCAGTATGGAACTCTATTGATATTGAATATAATGGTTTCCAATTTTCAGGAAAGTTTACACCTACATTCCATAGTGGTGTCAGTCAAGGCCTTGGATAACCATTCAAAACTAAAAATTCCCATAAAAAACTGTAAGGCTTGGTGAGGAATGAGCTCCTTCTGCGTTTGAGGTCCTTCCGATCATCAAGTATCCTGATTGATGTAAAACTGTGATACTGTACTTCAAATTTTGAACTTTTTAATAATTAACATGTGCTTCCAATACCCACCATTTTTATGAAACCTTGTGCAAAGTTTACCGTTCCAGTTTTTGAGCAAGTTTTTTACGCATTTCTTAGTTTATAATATGATGTTGGAATTGTGGTTGGGTAGATTTTTGTTATTTTTTTAGGTTTATATTTGTGTAATTTGTTTCAGAATTTTTAATTTGAACGGATGTATTAGTATAGCTAATGCAAGTATAGTTAACATTATTGCGTACGTATTTTACCTATTTCAAGATAATTTTAAGAATTTTCTGTGCAATATTATTACTTTGATTAGAAACTTTTTTTGAAAATAATTAGACGTAGGATGAGCGAGCGATGAATTGATTTATGTTAACTATAGACTTTGCACAATAACAATTTCAAAAGCACTTTTTTTTAATTTCTTATACATTTGTCCTAAAATGGGTATTTTTGCTGTAGTAAGATTAAAACTCTGTCACTCTATGCAACTTGTTAGTCGATACATATTCAGTAATGTAGTAGATATTCAATTTTTTTATACATAGAATCATAAATTGTTGTAAAGGATATGGTAATTCAATAAAGTTAAAATGAAAAAACACTGAGATTTGTGAATTCATGGAAGAACCCAGTAAAGAATTGGGTGTAAATGTCGGAAAGGCTTTTACTTACTTCCCACTTTTGAAAAGCCTTAAATTTGAATGAATTTAATGCATTCTCTTTTCTGCTTATCTTCAGTCTACTATAAGTACATAAATTTGCATAACTGCATCTACCTCAAGAACCTCTAGATCTAGTATACACTATGGATCTGAAGTACCTCTGTAAATTGTATTACTCTCGGTTTTTACACAATAGCCTATTTTATACCACTCATGAGTCACGTATCATGGTAGTCTTTTTGCCGAAAATCTTACAGTTGATAACTTAGACTGCCTTAAAGTAAAGATTTCTATGTACCTATCTAGTTTTGTTATAAATGCCCTTTACGTGTAATATGTAAACCTGAAAGTTATGTTTTTATTCTGCTTGTAACTAGTACTACAAATCGTATATATTATTTGTCCACTTCTGACAAGCAAAAGATAATTTCCCTTAATTTGTACTAAAATACATCACTGAAACAATATCCCCAAACCTAAATCTATTTTACATTCCATTGCTTCCACAGCCTGAATTTCAGCCCAAGTCCCACACTGCTTTGATCATTCCACCTCTTTTTATCTACTAGTCAGCATCACATCGTTGTACTTGTAATAACTGTTTTATCATCATTTCAAATTATTCCGATTCTTTTTTAACCTGAAAACTATCAAACCCCATCCTTAATCATGACGCAACGATACGAGGATAGAAGTGTCCAGAGGGTAAGCAAATTCTTTTCACTAGAAGATTCCTGAATGGAATTTTTAATTGCGGATGTTTTTTGCGATTTAAACAATCAAAGTCAAAAAGCTTGATCGTAATGAAATTAGTCCATAGGCAATCATTTCCAACACCAAATAAGAAATGCTGGAGTAGAAACACGATATTTTTTAGCGATTTTTGAATATTTTTGAGTAAAAATGGGAGGGATGGGCATATCTATTTCCAGCTAGGTATGTATTGTGTATTGTGGTAACGTTTTATATAGAATTGGATGGTACATGTCTTACCAGACCATGAAAGCTACATGGATATTTTGAAGAGTGGAATTCAAAAAATACTTCAAAAAAGGATGCCAGAGGTAAGTTACAATGAAACTAATCAACGTGCTCGTTACCTTATCGCTAGTGGCCGTGGACATGACATTTATAATTGGCTGAAGGAACTTTTAATGCAACATTTGGAAGCCAAGGTTAGGCTCGCTTATGCAAGACATTTGTTCCCATTATACTGATAAGAAAGGTCTGTTTAAAGCCCGATGTGTAAAATGTAAAAATTATCAGGTTCGAGAAGAAATACTTCCAAATAAGGATACCTGCTTTCTACAGACGTTAAATCTAGCATGGCATCACCATAAGCAGTCGACGAGTGCGATAAACGATATACTTGACAGATTGAACAATACTTTCGAAAACCAACTTGATACTGTGATTAATCTTGGTCTTAGAATTTTTCGTGAAAAAGTACTTGTATTTTTGTTAAAAAACTATTAAAAAATGTGTAATGAATTCTTCCTTGATAATTTTTCAAAGATTCATTTATGTTTTCTCTTTAAATAGGTCATATGCAACAAAGAGATTTGTGGCCACTTGACACAAACTCTTTTAGAAATGGTGGAGAGAGAAAGACAAGGGGAAATGGTGTATCGTGAAGGAATCAAAAACACGTGTCAAATGTTGATTAAATTAGGAATTGGGAAGGATTCCGTTTATGAGAAATATTTAGAAGAACCACTTTTACACAAGTCGAAACAGTTTTACAAAGTGAGACTAAATTTTTAAACAATGTAGTACATAATGGTGACTTTGGGATGTTGGCTGAATTTCAACAATTTTCCATCCCCCTAGTAAAACTTAAACTACTACTTTTGTTTGTTTTTCAGAGAGAAAGCGAGAAGTTCTTCTCTGAAAATGATAATAATTCATCTGGTTATCTATACTTTTGTAAAGTGCTAGCCAGAATTAAAGATGAAACGGAGAGGGCAAGGAGATATTTTTGTGAATCAACAGAATTTAAAATAGTCAAAGTTGTAGAAGAAGAAATGATTGAAAATTGGATTGGAGCAATTCTGAAATTTAAAGAAATATCTGAACTAGAGAAGATTCTAAAGTATAACAAAACTGAAGATTTGGCAGGCATGTACCGAAGTTTTTCCCACGATGCGGAGTGGAAACTAATGTTACGTTGTTCTATAAGCTACTTCCTTAGTAATGAAGGAAGAAAACTGGTCAAAGAGGCAAATAGGGAGAATGTCATTACCTTTGTCCAAGTAAGCATAATGTTTAAGCTATATTATCTAATGGACTTATTGTATATTTATGCAAAAACTGTGAATTGTTTTGTTTTAGTATTTGCTTGTGTTAAAAGATCGATATGACCATTTCCTCGTCAATTCATTTAACAATGATAAAGGATTTCAGGAGATGATTTCCTCAAATTTTGAGTCGTTCTTGAATCTTAATAAAAACACACCAGAGTATATTGTTATATATATTGATAATATTCTTCAAAAAGGTTCCAAGAGAGTAAGCTAAATTCAATGTGACTATTTCTTACTATTATTTATTTACTTGGGAATTGACATACGCGTTAAATTAACTTTTAGTGGACAAAACAAGAAGTAGAGACTATGCTGGACAAAGCTGTGGTCCTTTTTCAGTTTCTTAAAAAGAAAGATATTTTTCAGGGTTATTATAAAATCTATTTAGCCAAACGATTGCTTAATAATAGGTCGGCCTGTGATTACATTGAGCAGAGGATGCTATCAAAATTAAAGGTTAGACAACTAAAGCTTAATACTTAGTAAAAAAAAATTGAAACCCGTAGTTTATGCAGTTGCTTATGGGTTATAAGGTAACGGCAAGTTATTTTTTTACAGACTGAGTGTGGGTGTGAGTTTACGAAGAAGGTACAAGCAATGTTTACAGACATGACTGTCTCGAAGGCAATCATGGAAGAGTTTAAGAAATACATAATAAATAATAAAGTCTCCATACAGCATAATTTAACTGGTGTTGATTTAAATGTCAGTGTTATTACAACACAATTATGGCCTATGACAGCTTTAAATCCCCGAGGGACTATGCCGCAAGTAGCACTTCAAGCATTTGAAGTTTTCCGAAGGTTCGAGGCTTCGATATTTATAAATAAAGGGTACAGTGTCGGGGTTTTAATTATTGTCGTTATTTTTCAGATTTTATCTGGGGAAATACAATGACCGGAAGTTAACCCTACTTCCTAAACTAGGTTCAGCTGATATTCAAGCAGTGTTCTATGGTCCCCAAATCGAAGATGCAAAAGGAAACGATACAGAAAACTTGTCACCATCTTCAAATAATGCTACAACTTTGTCTAACTTCACACCCCGAAAGCATATTCTTCAAGTGTCAACCTGTCAAATGTGCATTTTACTTTTATTTAACAGCAAAGATGAGGTAACATTCGAAGAAATGCGTGAGACAGACATCCCA